>OZ023273.1:94192604-94345477 GCA_964007475.1 Hybos culiciformis | reverse complement strand
AATACAAAATACATGTATGTAATGTAATGTATATGTAATAAATGAATGGTTATTATTAATTAATAACTTTTTATTACGACACACATCAGTGCAAAAAGAAAATTTGTTATTCTTTGAATAGAATGAAAAATCAAAATATTAAATTAAATCACACAACCCATTGATTATTAAGAGTTATTAAAAAAAAAATTAATAAATTAATAATAAAAATAAAATTAATTAACCTAAATTTCTTAAAGACACTAATTTTTAAAAAATATTGTCGACTAAGTATATTAAAAAAACACACAGGGAAAAAATCGGAACTATTTATGTATGGTATCAAAGCGCATTTGAATGAGTTCTTTGGAATTTCAACCCTTACGGCCTAGATACGATTGCTCTTTGTTATGTACCTTCCAATCATGACCAATTATTGATCTGATAAATATTATAAAAAAAAATCTTTTATATACATATTAAATTTTCAAGAGAAACATCGGAGATTTGATACAGTGCCGTAACTAGACTCTGTTAGAATCTTTCAATCAGCCAAGGATCGAAATTACTTTCGAATAAAATTTATTTAATATAGTTACGGATAAGGTTTTTCTATTTTTCAATATTTATTGAACTTTAATTAAGTGATTTTTTATAAAAACTTTAATAGTAATTAATATTTGTTTTCTGATTTCACAAAAAAATCAAATACATTTTTTTTTTCAAAGCTTTGACTATATATAAAACACAAAGATATTTTCATTTTAGAAAAGAGCTAGAACAAATTTTTAATTTTTTTTTTATTTCAAAAATCACAATTTTGCTTTTTTTTATTATCATTTCGACCAATACTTCTACTAAATATTAAAATTATCTCTAATTTTTCAATGTTTAAATTAAATAAAAATTTACAAGCATTATAATGAATTTAATTTTGTTTTGCTTTTCTAGCACTTAAAAACAACAACTTTTTACTTTGTGAAAAAATTCAGAGACAACAATATTAACACCGAGTGAACGTACAAAAAAAACCCAACAAGATTTTTTGTTACACTCATATTAGAAAGCATATTTCTGTTTTGTTTTTTTTTTTTTTGTAAAATAACACAAAGAAAATATATTAAAATTATTTTCAGGTGAACCACAGTGCTATTATTGTTCTTTGCACAAGTAGATTGATTCCAACAATTTCTATTTATATTCATTTAAATTATTTATTAAGTTTCATCACAAGCATATAAACATTTCAATGGACATTTATTTTTTACAATAACAACAATGTCATACATTTTTTTCGGCCATTTAAATGTTTGCAGAATAAAGTTTGTTTAAAAACAATTTGCTCAGTTTTTTTACGATCAAACGATATAATTGAAAAATTTTTGAATAAAAAATAATAATCATTAGATTAACTACTTTTCTCTTAATTATCACAACATTAAATAATCTAAATTGAATATATAATATATAATATATATAATGAACACAAAAATCAGAATTTTCGGGGTATACCCTTTAATGCTCTTTTGAACTGCGCTTCCTTTATAAATGTCGTTATGCATATGACTAAATATAAACAATCCGCTCCGACCAATATTTTAAATAAAATAATTCGATTGAACCGAGTCTGAAATATACGTGTTACTTATACGTTGTACTTACTACTCGAGTGGAAAATTGAAAATAATGTAATACTAAATTTTCGACTCACCTTTCGTTGACTACATCCATAAGCTTTAATGTATGTTTGTGAATGTATGGTATTTACTAATGTATACTTTATGTGAAAAAAATAGTAACTATATACATTGTTTTTTTATACAAGCATGTATTTTTTATGAAAACTTTGGTTTTAAGAAGATTTAGAATTTTGATATGAGTTATTCTTTTTATTACGTTTGTTTTATACGTAATATTTTTCCCAGTTCCTCTCAATATAAAAAAAAGTATGAAAATACTAAATATATACCTAATGATTTAATGTCACAGCTGGGGTCATAGAAAATAATTTTATTTTAATTTTTATTTTATTCCTTAACTTAGTTTCTACATTTTATGAGTGGCTTTTCAAACATAAAAAAAAACAAATGGAAAACAGTTTGAAAATTTGAAAAGAATTTCATTTTCCACACGCAACAAACATAATTAATCTTTTCTTCTTTTTTTTTGTATAACTAAAGGTAGTTATATCGAAGTAGTAGTTAATTATTTTATATTTAATTTTATAAAGAAAATACTTTAATTTCAATTTTGATAGAAAAAATTATTACCTACTGATATTAGTTATGTATAATTTGAAAATATAAAGCATCTATCTTAAAAAATAAAATTTCTTTAGTACATTTGATTAATTATCAATAATGTTGAACTTAGTATTTTCATTCAACTAGTTATTAACTAGTTCGTATAACTTGAATATAAAAAAGGCCTCCTAAAGACTTCAGGTATAGGTCAAAATGAATAGATTTATTCATTAATGCGATGGAACACAATGTGTTCGTTCACTAAACAAAAATTAAGTGTATCAAAATGATGTGTGGGAAGAAGATGACAAATTTAAAACCAGAATTTTCATGAACAAAATATCTTTAAATTTGTATCATTGAGTTTTTGTAAACCCTCAAATTTATTATTTTTATTTAGTAGGTATACATAGTTATGTTGGGCACTTGAAAGTAGTTGCTATTTTCAACTGCATGGCGCTTATGAAAATCAGTATCATAGAACTTAAACGGCACAAATTAAGTATCTAAACATTATCAAATGAAACTTTGCTAAAATTAGCAAAATAAATCTTAAACCCACAACCACAATTAAATAAGATTTTAATATTACAGAAACATTTAGTTTTTCGTTTCTTATTTGTAAATATTGTAATATAGTAAAACTATATTACAATATTTACAAATAATATTTTTTTGAATAGAAAATATAAAAGTTTAATGCAAAATGTTAGAAGCTTTGATCTCGTGTTTTATGAAAAGATAAGATGATCAATCCTTTTTTGATGCGGATAGGCGTAGATATATAATTATGGATCTTACAAAAAAATTTAATACAAACGTGATAAAAACAAAAATCGTTATGATTAAAGTCAAAAGTTAAAACACTTTACCCTGAAATGAAACAATTTTTTATTTATTTTATTTTAAATATGTTGAATTTAAAGAAATTAATTTAATTAAACCAGAAAATCAAAATCCAATTAGTGTCAATTAAAATTTGTTTTGTAAACAAATAGATTCTTTAATCTTTAGGTAGCACCATCAAAAAAATTACAAAATTAATTCATTTGAAAATGTACATAAAGTTTCCGCTAATTCTTGGAATAATTCTTATATCCAAATGTCCAAATTAAAATTTCGGTAAAATATAGAAGTAAGAGAAATTTCCATCTAAGATATTCTTTGAAATTAGTTTAATTATTTTCTATTATTCTATGCGTACTTGCTTGCTTCTACTACATAATTTTAAAACTTACCTACCTGTTGCGTTCATATACAAGTACAAAATATTTGTTGCGTTCATATACAAGTACGTTACTCACCTAAAATAAAATTTGATATTTCATTTACGGTAATTTGTGGCTTTATGGCTCAGCGAATGAAATGGCACACTCTTCAGAATAATATTCCAAAACTCTTTACTCTTGTTTTGGTCATTTGATGTTTTGAGTGAAATTTTTGGCTTTCTAAATCATAGTAAACATATTTTTCAAGGTTGTAATAATAAATTGAAACTTAAGCAAAGCAAAGACAATAATACTTTCAAAATTTGTTTTTATTGGTCTCTTTCCGGAGTAGAAAAGAAATCAAATCAGTCACCAGAAAAGGAACTCATTCAAATCTCAAATTAAAACTTTCTACAATCTCGTACAAAGAAAATTAATAACATACTAATGATTCTGACACAACAAATTTTGAAGAAAATGTTTGTGTTGTTCGGCTACATTCTTTATTTGTGCAGTTCATGCCAAAAGACTGTTCTTCGTTTTAATCTACTTACCAATCATGCGGCACAAATTTTTTTTTTAAAATTAAGTTTTTGTGTCCATTTTACTTCTGTATTAAATACAAATTACTTTTTTATGAATAACAGTTAAATATATATTCTGTCCTCAACAATCACTTTTCGCTTTTTAACTCTTACTGTACATTATGTCATTATTTTTGCCGTATTATTGTATTTTCAATATAAAGCTAATTATTAATTGAATGAAAATAAGAATATTTATTTAGAATTAAATACTATACCAACGTACTTTGTTTTACATATTTATAGTTCCACATGAAATGTAATAAAATGTAATTTTGCTTTTTAAAATAAAGAAACCTTGACCGACAATTAGTCATTACCGAATAAAAAATTATTCATTATAGAAATAAATCTTATTTAAAAGGTCTTAAAAAAGGATTTATTATATGCATCATAAATATAATGTGTAGTAATATTATTCAAAAATTTTAGTTATAAAGCAACACATTCGAGATAATGAGGGCTTAAATTAGTTTTGTTTTATGTTAGAAATTTATTTTGCTAAATTTTTTTTAATTTTGAAGCCCTACAGCTCCTTATTTTATAAATTTTTGGTAAAAACATTTTAAAATTCATCGGTCATAAATGTTTAACATTTTGATTTTACTTCAGTTCGCAAATCAATCAAATATACAAGTATCTAAGAAACATACATTTGTATGTTAAAAAATTTCAACAAGAATATTGTATACACATAAGTTAAATATTTTGAGGATTACCGAAAGAGTTCCATCAATCAATATCAGCAAGAAATCTTTCTTCAAATTTTTTTAGACTAGATTATATGTTACCAAAATTTCAAAAGACAGAAAACAAATCAATTAATAAATTATTAAATACGTAAGCGCAATAAGTTTTTGTGATTTTGAACAATTAAATTGAGTATTTGAAAGTTAGGACTGAAAATTTATTTGTAATTATTTTACTTCTTTATATTATATTAAAATTACTAATCAAGAAAATCTACACAGAAACAATAAAAAAAAATTATGAATAAAAACAAAACATTAATTCAATTTAATTCAATGTATTAATCAATATCACTATTACAATTTAAAATTATTGTACATTTGAAGGAAACAAAAAATCTTTTATTAATTCAAATTTGAAATTCACTCAAATTTTGCACTTACCAAGTAAATGAATTATTATAAAATTATATCAATAAATATATAATATTCAAGGTAATCAAACTCAAATAAATATAATAATTGAATAATAATTGAATTTGAATAATTTAAATTTTTGTTAGATTCCCAATGTCATTTTAAATTTCTCACAATATGGGTCTTTTGTAATCAATCAAAAGAGCATAACAATTTGAAAATATTTAATTTCCTACATTCTATAGTATACTAAAATTATACCAATAATAGGTAACAACACCACCTGTAAGTTAGATAAGTAAAACATTAATACTATGTTAAAAGTTATCTTTTATTTATTCATTTCATTAATATTTTTATCATTGAAGTTTCAAAAGAATTTATTTATAAAAGATTATCATGATAAAGGTCATGAAGTTTTTTTTTACCAAATCATCACTTCAAAAGAATAAGGATTTATGAATTTTTGGAACAACAATCAAGAATAAATTCACAAAATAAATAAACTATTTTTTTGATTTGAATTCATATAACATGTATGTAGTACATTGTTCACATAATATAATAATAGTTTTTAATAATTTGCATATACAAAAAATATATTTAATAATACTGCCTTAATAATAATCTCAGACATTTGAGTACACACTTAAGTAATACACTTTATATTGCACATTACTTTTGAATTTATATACTTAGGTGTCTCTGTCTCAGCCTCTAATCGTTAAAAGAGTTTTCAGGACAAGGTAGGTTTAAGCCACTGATGCCCAAGCCTATGCTCGCGAGCAAAATTTTTTTTTTTTATACTCAAATGCATAGGAATAAAAAAATGTGTAATCATTTTCAATGAAAAAAAAAAATCGTATACTCGCATATAAAATCGTATACTCATTTCATTATTTCGTATGCTCACTATGATTCACAAAAAAAAAAAATTTTTTTTTTCCTTTTTATTTCTAGTCTTTTTAAATACACTGTTAAAAATATAAAATTTATATTTCTTACTCTTTTAGACTGGAAGGTCTTTTATACAATTTTATTTTAATTTTTTAAAATCCCGCAGGAATCACTTTTTATATAAAATATTATTAGAGTACGATTTAAATCAATTGACCGTTGAGTTTTTATGAAAGGGTCAAATTTGAATAAATTTTTAAATCAAGCTTTTTTCTTCAATCATTTCTCCTTAATTTTATATCTCTTTCCCTTTCTGGCTCATACAAATTTCTGTATTAAGTAAAACAAAAATCTGACAGAAAAATCTTTTGTTTTAAATACAAAAGGAAAGCTTTTAAAAAAAATTTGTCAGTTGATGTGAATCGTAATATATCAGCTTAACCCCCAGGTTAGACTGGATTTTTTTACTATCTTGACGAAGATAGTAGTTGAATGTATTGGTGAAATTTTATTACTTTATTAATTGTCAATTTACTATCTTCTCTACTAGCAGGATTTAAATCAAGACAGTGAAGATAGTTGACTGGATAGTCACAGTCAGAAAAAAAGAACAACTATTTTTTTTTACTTTAACAATACAAAATTAAAAATTGTATGCCTTGTTTTTTTTTATCACTGTACTAAAAAAAAAAAACAAAAAAATTTAATACAATAAAATGAAAACATGATAAAAATCTTGATAGAAATCAGGATAGTAAAAAGACACTCAATCAACTATCTTCTTACAAACACAGATAAAAAACACAAACAATGATCAGTTTACTATCCAGTTTACTATCCAGTCTAATCTCTGCGTAAGAAGCATTTTTGAAATTTTTTAGGATTGAATTAAAACTGAAAAATAAAACGTAATTTTATTCAAAAAACATACAACACACAATTTAGTTTTCTTAATTATGTCTTTAGAAATAATTTTTTTACAGTGAATGTTTTTTAAATAAAAATTGGGTTGGTGTGATATGAAAAAAACCTTAGTATTTTCTATATGCTCTAAATTAGTTCTAATTTGGGCTTCGCTGGTTTAAGCCATTATATGTCATTAGAAAAAAATTGAAATCATTATTTTTCAAATTTTCACGATCTTCATTCGCGATAAAAGGTTAATAAAAAAGTAAGCTGATGTTCTAATACTTAATAACAATTTTGTTATGAACATGATCAAAATATTTGTAAAAAGTAAAAAAATCACCCGCCCAACTATATTTTTACAAATACAAATCGAAACCACACACAATGACGTACTATCCATATTTTTTATTATGCAATTAAATCTTTGCGTAAAAATTTAATATTAAATTTTAACAGAATTCCTGCTTCCATATACCTCCGATACAATACTTCAAATCTGTAATAATTCAAATATTGAAATATTATGCATAGTTTTATTCTACTAATATGTTGTTTAATATATATCTATTTTTTGACTTTATATACTTTCGCATACTGCTATTGTGTTAACTTCATTATTTTTCTGTATGTTATACAGTAGAGTAGAGACATAAAGTTAACCATTCCGAAATAAAAAAAAAACTTGACTTACATATATCTCTCTATTTATGTTATGTAAAAAAAAATTTATGAATCTATGGTATTTAAGATTAGTTATATAAAAAGTAAAATATAAGTGTAGATAAATTTTAAATAATTTCATTATACCTATCTATTGTTCAAAAACTATTCAGAAAAAACATTAAGTTTATTGAAAATATTTTATGTAGGTTCATATTGTTCTATGATGCGACAATATATATTTATAAGTTAAAAAAATGTATGAAGAATCTTTTAAAATACATTTTGTTCTCTTTGATGTTTCCTGTATATTCAAAAAAAATATAATAATAAAAATTTTTTCAATATTTATATCGTTAAAGTGAATCAAAAATGTTGATTAAAACTTTCAGTAATCTAACTTTTATAAATGTAATAAGATATAGTAGCGAACATTTAAAAATATTGTTTGCGTCTTATTTATTAAGTCAGTTATATGTTACATATGATTTCGGATTGTTTTAGGTCATAGTTGTTTATTTTTAATGTCTGTTCTTGTTCATCTGTCCGCCCACATATCGGGCACTAAAATGTCTTTAACTATTAAACTACCTCGCCGATTTGATGCATAATTATGATTTTATAAACAAAACGTTATTAATTTGTTTTCATTTTTTTTTTTTTTAATTTTCTTTATAGGTTATTATTCAAAATGATAATGACAGATTGAAGTTAGTGAATCCTGAAAAACGTAAAGCTGAAGAAAATGATTTAACTAAAGATTTAAAAAAGGTAAGGAAATATGGAAATCGAATAATATTCCAAGTTAACTATATTTAGTCGATTGAAGTAAAATACAAATAAAATTTAATTTTTAATTAATTAATTAATTAAACTGAACGGCTTTTAGTCCCTAAATTCGGGATTAATTCATCTCAATGAAAGTTCAATAAAGATTTTTCAATATATTTCTTATATAATTTTCTTATATAAATAAAAACATTTGAAATTATTATAAGAAACAAAACATACATAATGCTTATGATTATGTTTTATGGCAATATAAAACATAACATAAGATGTTAAAAAACTAAAATTTCAAAATGAAGTTAACTTCTTAATAAACTTTTTTGGACTTTCTCACCTTTTTTTTCAACCTTAAAACATGCCACAAGAAACTACTTTTTTTTATATTTTTAAATGGAAGAATATCATCATCATATCATCATGATATAACTATAACTTTTTAGTATTGTGTTTTATATATATGTACTTATAAAAGTACAATGTAAATTCTACTTATATTGTAGAATGTGGAGTACACATTAGGTACTTCATAAAAACCTTTAAATTTTTTTCCTTCAGAATTATTAATGTTTTACGTATTCTTGAAGATTCTCTCAAAATATTTACATTTTTTTATTAGTTTTGCACAAAAGTTTCAATGAATATAAAATGTTTTTAATAAAGTTTTCAATGTACATATAAAATAAAAGCTCTATATAATGTTATAGGAATTATCTTTATTTTTAACATGAATGAGTATATCATATTCGATAAATTAATGAAATCTTAATGATCATTCATTATAAGAAAAGTGATTCATGAAATCAATATACCTAAATTATGAAAAATATTATGTTTTTTATTGGAATCAATTAATTAATAAAATGATGAGAAATGAATACTACAATATTGTAACAATATTTTTATAATTAATAAAAATATATATTATTTTTAATTAAATTTATTTTTCTTTTAATTTCCACCTTTTTTATAATCCTTAACTTAATACATCTACATTATTTGCTGATTATAAACTAATCATAGCATAATAATTAATAAGCATAACAATTAAATAATTCATAAAATTACAACATAATAATAGTAGATTATTATATATGTAAACTAAATTTGTTATTAATTAAGAGTTCTGTATACAGAAAAATACATTGACACGAGTCAATACTTATATCACGAGACCGAAGGTCGAGTGATATAAATTGACAAGTGTCAATGTATTTTTGTGTAAATACAGAACGAGTTGTATAACAAATTTTGTTTACATATCCAATATACTGTTTTAATGTGCATGTGTAAGGTAAACAAAAGTTGATATACACATTTTATTTTTCATTTTTTGTTGGTATTTGTCTGTATTGAAATATTGTGAGTGATATTATTTTTGTTTAGGTATTACGCAATATTCAATACGAAACATCTAAATGATTTCATTATTCACGCTGATGCATCTAAATTTTTTCATTATATATGCATCAAAATTTTTTCATTATTTACGCAGATGCATCTAAATGATTGCATGTGTATTGACGCATATAATATTCCATTTAGCGTTCTAAATTCTATACTACTAAATATAACATACCGAGCACATGCCCATTAAATATAGTTAAATATTGTTTAAATTTAAAGATATACCTACACAAAAATACACTTGTTTCTTCTAGCATAATTAATAAATTGCACAACTTCTCAATTCAACTATAGATTTTTAATTAGATTGAGTATAGTGTTTAACGAATTCTTATTTATATTATATTTATGTATATTGCGTTATAATAGTAAAAGCTTTTGAAAATATGTAAAGAACCAATTCACGATTATGGAAAATTAGAAGAATTTGTAATTATGTTCAATACAATTTAATACTTAGGTGCAGTGTAGATAGTAAAAGTAGCCTGAAAGCAATTATTTATATTCACACAGGAAACTTATGAAATATTTTGCTTATAAGAATGCTTTTATTATCACTTATCATGGACATTATTATTACGGAGTTTAATTTTATGTTTTTAGTATTGAAGTTACTTATTCGTTTATGGTTCTACAACTCTTAGAAGTTGAATTATCAATTTTTTTTTGTTAGCACGAACTATATGAGAATATTTTGTATGTTAAATATTTATAAATTATTTGGTAATAATTAATTGGTTTCAGATTACAGTACTATATCTACTAATATGAATATCAGAATTGAGGGGCTTACTAAACCTCTCTATAATAATCCTCTCAAAAACTAATTTAAGTTGAAAAGTTTTTCATAAATAATGAAAAAATTATATTTCGATTTTGAATACATTTATATTTCTATTAAAATTAAATTAATTGCATACTACATAAAACGTAAATTCCGAGAGCTATATACTTATCAGAAAACAACATTTTCATTTTTTTTTTAGTTACAAAAGTGACCCTAATTTAATTTCTATTAAAAAAGTTTATCCTTTTGAAGCTTTTTTTTTTTAATTTTTTGTAATATTATCGTCTTGATGAAATTTTAACGGTTCAAAATATTAATTAAGAAATATAGTCAAAAGTTTTTTCTTTTTTGAACCACAGTTGTATAGAACAAAAAAAAATCCACTAGCTAGATATTTTTTACTTTTAAATTTTTTCATCCTTTACAAAAAGGTTATTTTTTATTTTTTTGATACGTCTAAAAAAATAAGGATTAAAGAAATCCGTTGAATCTTAATCTCGAATTAAATTATTATTAAGCTAAAAAAAAAAGAGGCATCATATGGTAAATTTCCAAAAATTTTAAAGAACGAACTTATTTTCCAACTAAGTCCACATATAAATTATATAAAAGTGAACAAACAAAATAGAATATTTTATTTTAAATCAATGTTTTTGAACATAAATCCACATATATGTATATATAATAATCCTATCCACAAGCATTGTGACTCTGCTTATTTAACGGACTTCAGCAAGCTTTTGACTAATTTTAAATCATAAAAATATTGCGGATAAAATTTAAAAAAAAAATTACCTTAAATGCCAGTCTGTTCAGTGAGTGGTTCAAACCACAGAGAAATTATTCCTCTGTGTATACTATATTTCTTTGTGGTCAATGAAGTGTTTTAATTATCAATTCAGGTGTCAATTAGCAATTTGGTCCTACATTCATTGTTTTCGTTATAGGCTGTTATTTATAGGTTCTTATAAAAATTATATGACTGCAAAAAAATAATGTCGCTGATTGTTGTCGGACTGGCGTGTAATTTTTTATTTATTTTTTTTTTTAAGACATTTAAGCTCAAGTAAATTTTCCCGTGAAACATCAATTTAATTTTTTTTTTGTTGTTCATTACAGGCAAAATTAGAAACAAAAGCCTTAAAAGCAAAAAGACCAGGATTTACTGATGAAAGATATCACGAAACATCATATTATATTGAAAATGGTAATTATAAATATAGATTATTATTATTTTCATAAATTAATTAAATCTTAAATTAATATTGAGCAAATATTAGATGAAACTATAAATGAAAATTTTCAAATTTTAGGCCTTCGTAAAGTGTATCCTTATTATTTTACATTTACAACATTTACAAAAGGACGTTGGGTGGGTGAAAAAATTTTAAATGTTTTTGCCAGAGAGTTTCGAGCACATCCTGCTGAGGAATATGAGCGATGCATTAGAGCTGGAACTTTAACAGTGAATTATGAAAAAGTACCCACTGATTATAGACTTAAGCATAATGATTTATTGGCAAACGTTGTTCATAGGTGAGAATATTTGTATTTTATTTTATTTAAAAAATTTTCTCATTCCAAAAACATGTTAAAAAAGAAATATAAGTAATGTATATTTTTGGTAGTTAGGCGTAGCTTAACAATTTTATTATTTATTTTATTTTTATTTTTTATTTTATTTTTTTTTCAAATTATAAGTTAAAGCTTACATGTAAGACGCAATGTTATAATAAAAAGCTATAGAAGCAAAGCATTTATATAGTTTAGATAAAATTTTAATTAATTGGTCCTTGGGAAAAAAAAATATAGTGTTGCCTAATAAATTAAATTCACAATAAGAATTGAATGCAAAAAACAAAAAAAAAAAAACAAAAGAGCTGAAAATATATTTTTTTTCATAAAATTTTAATAAGCTGATCTAATTATAGATTCAACGAAAAAAAATTTGTAATTTGTTGTATATGACTTGTTTCTATACAGAAAGAAAAACAATCATCATGCCTTGAAAGATCAATACAAGCGAAGTGTACTATAAATATAAATGAACATAATTGAACGAAGTATTCAAATACAAATAATCACGAAATTAATCTTTGATACTGCAATACTACATAATGAGGAATTATACATCTATTTGTATCATTTTAATATTTTAAGAAAGCAATCGACTTTACTTTAATACTCTGATTTTAACTAATAAAATAATGTTTATTATATTTGCGACTGATCTAATTACGTTTTTTTCAGAAAGTTTTTCCAGAAAAACAAAATGGCTCTTAATCTGTCTGCTGGACATTAAGTCATTAATTCTATAACATTAAAGAGTTATTCATAAAACCTCATATTGAAACCATTTTTAGATTCAAATACTTGAACTTAATCAATCTATTTTTTGCTCAGTTATTAATTGTAAAACCAAAATAAATAAATAATCTTTGCCAAAAACTTACTAAATATAATAAGTAGGTATGTATATTCTACATATACAAGTTTAATTTGAATTTTGATAATAATTTCATTTGAGTTCCAAATGAGATAATATTCCTGTATATGAATAATATTAAAATAAAGTAGGAGAAAAAGTTAGTTTTGAGTTTTTGTACAACTTTATTAAAATAAAAACAAAATTTCAGTATTTTAACGGAGTTTTTTCTAAAAAATATTATGTTGGGTTATTTTTGGAAAAATATTATGTTGGGTTATTTTATGAGATAGTTACTCATAATTTAAAGTAAAATAACACAACTATCATAATGCCTGAAGCAACAAGAAAACAAATTAACTAAAAACTTAATCTTTTGTATTTAATTAAATGCGAATTTTTATAATTTTTGATAAAAATTACTGTAAAAGTTTTACATCATTTTAGTAAGTTTATATGGATACATATGTTCAATAGTTTCCTTTAAATTTATTTTTTTTTTTTGCGAAAAAGTGAAATAAACATTATTTACAAAATATTCAGAAAATCCTGTGGGAATTAAATTGTTTTTAATTCGACATTCGACATCAAATTAAGATAAAATGTAGGTAGCTTGATAAATATTTCCAAATTTTCGAATAATTTCAAACATTACAAACTATACTTATATTTTCAAAATCAGAAATTTTGAAGTATAATTGAGGGTTGATTCTTTCTGGACTTTAAATATAATTTAAATACATTAAAACTGTATAGATTTATAATTAATTTTACCGAAACGAAACTCAAAAGTAAATAACTGAAACCTTTTCCCAAGCAAATAATTATGATTAACAATTTATCATTTTATGTTTTTGAATTCATTTAAATATGTTAAAATTTCAGTGTAAGAAGAAACATGATTGTAACCCGAACCCACAAATATGAAATGAGTTTTTATTATGTTAGCTATAGATAGTTTATAAATAACATAAAAGAAATGAAAAATTGGGATCTGTTGATGTGGATCCAAAATAATATTTAAAAATATTACACAATCATTAAACAACAAATAGAAAATTGTTTCATTTAATAATTTTATTTTATTTTTTTTTTTTTTTCAAATCCAAACAAACTAATTTTTCTATAATATTCAAAGTTCAATAAGACGTAATAATTTATATATATATATATATATATATATATATATATATATATATATATATATATATATATATACAGAATATAGTTCTATAATTGCATTATTTATTCTGTACATTTCTATATAAAAAAAAAAACTTTCCAAGCGCATGAAAAAATGAACATAATCAAGAAAGAAAAATTTCTTGTCATTTTAGAAATACTATTTCGAGAATAATTTCAAATGTGTTCAATTTATTATTATTATATATATATTCTGCAACTTAAAAATTTACATAAATACAAGTTGATATAAAAATTAAAAAAAAAATTAGAACCAAAATTAAATTTTTTCTTATAATTTTTTTAATTTAATATTTTGTTTTTTTATTTATTTATATGTATAAATTTTCATAAGTTTTTGCTATAAAGAAAAAGTTTTGATGAAAAAGGAAACCATTTTTATATTATTATAAAAACGGAAAACTGTTAAATATTTTACAGACATGAAGTACCAGTCACTAGTCAACCAATCACAATAGTACATATGGATGATGATATTGTGGTTGTAAATAAACCGGCATCAATACCAGTAAGTGGCTTATAAGACCGCCATAATATCGTATATAAAGTTAAATCTGATTATAAAATTATGTTTCTAATAAAAATACTTTCATATACTAATATTGGAAAATATTAGTTTTGTCATCATTCCAAAATAAACCTCATTTAACAGACAAAAAAAATTAATATATTTAAATCTATTTTTTAATTTAAGTATTAAATTGAATCTATTACCCGAGCCTTTAATTTTTTTTCTGTTTTAGAAATAATATTCCAAATTCAAAGGCAAAACTTTTTAAATAAACTATAATAAGAATTTTCAAAAGTGATTTCAAAATTTATTTTAAAGAAAAAAAAACTATTTTAAATGCGACGATCTTAAAGTTCGAATAGTGTTAAACAAATTAATCAGGTGATATCTGAATTTATGAAGTGACATATAGTCCAAGTTTGATAAAAATGTAACGAAGCTTATAAACTTTTTTCTATATATAAAAATAATGACGGCATTTTCAAATGTCAAGATTTATACAAAAATTAGAAACATAATTTTTGAAAGATTAATGTTTTTATCCTAGATTTAAATAAAAATATTGTAGAGTAGTTATTTTATTCAGTTCATGTATTTTTTTTTTATATTAACAAAAACGAATATTTGCACTTATATTCTTTGTTTTCACAATATTCATATTTTACATATTTTTATACCTATATCTGTTATATAACTTTACAATAACTAATAATATAATTTTTTTTTTAAATTACAAAAAATAAATTGAAACGTTTATTTTATTATCAACATTAAAAATTGTAATTGTCATAATAAATTATTGCCATTGTCGTTTTTATAACCAGATTTTATAACTTCCATCAATATCAATATATTGTATATAAATATTATTTAATGTTGAATTTATTTTTTATGCAAAATTAATTGACTGCAATGCAATTTTATACAAATTTCCGTTTTTCATACGTTGGTAAATAATAAATTTGAAAGACTTTAAAAACGATTATGGGGAAGAGATCTTGAGCTTCAAACCGATTTTGCATTCGCAATTTCGTCTCAGTTTAAAGTTTAGAAGTTATATGTGTGCTAATAATTTTATGTACATTTGCATATAACTAAAATATGTACCGTTTTGAAATCGTAAATTTTTAATTAAAATCAAGCAAGTAATTAAGCTTGCCGACAATACTAAAATAAATTCAATTAATGCGTCAGTAATTGCATTAATGCATTAGTTTAGCGTGGATTAATTCTTCTGAAGAATTATGTTCAAATCAACTTCAACTATACTGAAATGTTAAATTCCCTTTAACATTTTAAAAATGCAATATTTTCCGACGAATATTTTCAGTTATCTAATTAATATTTTTAATTTTGAGTTGCAATGTTCTACTTTTTCAACGTATTTTTTGGTACCCGGAAATAACATATCGTCCATGAAACAGGAATATGTCGTATCATGAAAAAAGCCAATTTTACAGAAGGCAAGAAAAATCGAAATCAATTTTAGCGCGCTAACGGACACTTTGCTCTGAAGTATTTGGTGATAGTACTTTTTTCCTTACAAAAATGTGTGTCAAATTGATAGTACATTTTCTAAATGTGCCATAAAAGCAAATAATGTATTTTTTCTAATTTTTTTCAGTACGACTGATCGACGCGTCATCAAAAAGTACATAATAATGCATCATTACCTTAAAAGTGACAAAACTTCGTGAACATATTCCTGTTTCATGGACGACATGCTATTTCCATACTTCACTGTATATTCTATTTCTAGATATCGTCCATGAAACAGGAATATGTCCTATCACGAAGTTTTGTCACTTTTGAGATAATGATGCATTATTATGTAATTTTTGATGACGCGTCGATCAGTCGTACTCAAAAAAATTAGATATCATTATATCAATAATTAATTTCAATCAACTGTCAAGGATTGTAAAAATAATAATAAAGCGTTATTTAAGGTTATTTATAATAATATGTTCACGTTTATAATAACTTCTTCATAATGATAATGATAATAATAATAACTTCTTCATAATGATAATGATAACAAATTTTTTAAAAAATAGAAAATACATACCCATTAAAAGACATTTTATTTAACTTTATTCTAGTTCACTGTATGTTAATTTTCACTTCAATTTGTATTTGCATTTCACTGTATCATATTTAACCTGTTTACTCTTTTCCCATACCGAAAATATACAGTCGAGTAGTTTTTCTTTCGATTTTATAAAGTAAAAAGTTTTAAAAAAGCATTATTTTTAGTACATATAATCTTCTTTTTTATAATATTCTTTCTTGTTATTTTGTTATATTAATGAAGAATAAAAAATTGTCGAAAGATAAATATACTGAAATTCAAATAATACAGAAGTTATCGTAATAAAGTACAGTATTTGGCTCTCTATAATATTTTGTTTCAAACAAATCATAATGGGAAATGGTATTATGTATGTATTTCATATATCCGTGGTCTCAGTAATTTTAACCATATTTTTAAAGATTCCCGGACAGTTGCCCAAATGACATTTGCCAATCTGACATTTGCCCACGGACATTTGACAATCTGACATTTGACAATCTGACATTTGACAATCTGACATTTGACAATCTGACATTTGACAATCTGACATTTGACAATCTGACATTTGACAATCTGACATTTGACAATATGACATTTGACAATCTGACATTTGACAATCTGACATTTGACAATCTGACATTTGACAATCTGACATTTGACAATCTGACATTTGACAATCTGACATTTGACAATATGACATTTGACAATCTGACATTTGACAATCTGACATTTGACAATCTGACATTTGACAATCTGACATTTGACAATATGACATTTGACAATCTGACATTTGACAATCTGACATTTGACAATATGACATTTGACAATCTGACATTTGACAATCTTACATTTGACAATCTGACATTTGCCAACGGACATTTGCCAACGGACATTTGCCAAACGGACATTTGACAATCCGACATTAGCCAACGGACATTTGCCAATTCTACATTTGCCAACGGACATTTGCCAATTCTACATTTGCCAACGGACATTTGCCAATCCTACATTTGCCAACGGACATTTGACAATCCGACATTTGACAACGGACATTTGACAACGGACATTTGACAATCTGACATTTGACAATCTGACATTTGACAATCTGACATTTGACGAATTTTTTTGCCGTTTTACAAAAATTTTCTTTTTTTTTGGAAAAATTAGCTTTTTTTGAAAAAATTTAGCATGTTTTCGGTTAAATATTGCAGAAAAATCCTATTAAGTTGGAAATAAACCGCAGAACACGAAGTTCGCAGTGTATTTTTTATTCACTGTGATTTATTAATAAACTAGCTACGACTCTGACTATTTTACTTTTGCAAGTGGAATTTTTGTTATAAGGTTGATAGAGAATTATAAAAGCCAGCTATTTTATTAATTTGGAGAAAACTATCTACGGGGAAAAATTTATCATATTTACTTATTCATCGAATGAACAGGTTTCCAAACCAAGCCAAATTTGTGTTTTTAATCATTTCCTCTTTTTATGTACAAAACTTGAATGAAATCGGACGCCAAACAGGTTTTAAAATAGCCTGTAATAACCCACGACCCGAGGTAAAGACATGGTGTAAGTTTGATCGATTGAGCGGTAACATATAAGCAGACAGACAAACATACTTTAAGTTTTATATATATAAAAGATAGAAGATATTTATAGTAAAAAAAATATGTAAATGTGTGTATATAAAACTATAAAGTTAGTACTCTTTATAAGATTTTACTAGATGAATTAATCTAAAAATATAGGTAAATTATTGAAAATGCAGAATTACAAATTTTTTTAAAGGTTTTTAAAAAATAAATATCATTTCGCAACGATTTTAAAGAGTCAAATCCTTTAAATTTAGGAATATTCGGCGTTGTTGTTGAAATTTAGTAAATTTATAAGTTTAGTGTTGCGAATTTACACAAATTTTTGATTTAGTTTTAACACATGTATATAAATTAAATTCTTAATTTGAGTAATATTTATTTTAAGATGGTCAATCTTAAACGACATAATGAGTAACTTTACGTGGCTGCTAACCAGAACGCAACGCCTTTATTTTCGTTTGAATGTACAGTAGGTTGAGCCAATTATTAAGTAAATTTAAATTGGCTCAAGTCTACTGTAGCTTCAAACAAAAATAAAAGGCATTGGCGTTGTGGTTAGCAGCAGCGTAAAAGTTATTCATTATGTTACCATATTTAAGAATTACCATCTTAAAACAAATATTATTCGAATTAAGAAAATTATTTATAAACAATAAGCTATTTTTAAAATATCTTACATTTTTCAATGAAATTAGCAACACTGAAATTAGCTTAGGACTAAATTACTAAATTTGATCAACAACGCTCAACATTTCAATATTATCTGCACTTGGACCTTAAAACTGACCTTAGAGCGGAACTGACCTGTATACTGACCTGTGAACAGGCCTTACTCATACAAAAAAAAGGAAAAAAAATAACTAACCTTTGCGTAAAAGGCCACTTGCAGACAAAAAAAGTTAGTTTGCAGACAAAAAATGTCAGTTTGCCAACTTTAATGCTTTTTCCTTGCTTTTTTCTGCCTTTTTTCTATAAATTTGAAAATAAACAAGATGGAAAGAGTTTGTTTACACATCTTTTTTTTTTTTAAGTTTCAAAAAATAGAGTGTGTACGGGTTTCGTTAAGGTGACCTTAGGAATAAACCTTTGCAGACAAGTGCAGAAACGGTATTAGGCTCTTTTAAATTGTGTATTAATTTTTCTTTCTACGGGTTGTTTTGTTTTTCGCAAACCATTTCCTGCTCTTTTTATCGACTCCATGAATTCTGACCGCATGAATTATGACTGCGACTGGCGGTCAAAATTAATTTTCAAAATGAATTTTGACCCCGCCTCAATTTAGAAAAAAAAAATTAATTTTGACCACGGCAAAATGTGCGGACAAAATTCATTTTCAAAATGAATTTTGGCCGCGACTCTATTTAGAAAAAAAAAATGAATTTTGACCGCGACAAAATTTGCGGCTGTATTATGCAGAAATAGTTTCATCAAAAATATTGCTTAACAAGTATTGAAAATAAAAACAGCTTTTTCATACATTTTGTACGGCCAATTTTCTTTTTTAAAGAAGCGAATGGAACGCAGTAGGGGGCTGTCCTTTCGCGATGACTTCATCACCAAGAGGTACTATCGGCCATGGGGACTCAGGATATATATGTCATTGAAAAACGTAACTGAAATGTTTTTGAAAAAACGGTTTTTTGCAATTTTCTCGGTAAAGCTGGGATCACGTTAAAACAGAATTTAGCAACAGAAACAAAATCCCATACATTTGAACAGAATTTATTGTGCGACAGAATTTTACAACAGAATTTAGCGACAGAAAAATTCATTCTGTCCACAGAATTTGAATAACCTCAAACGAGGTTATTTTCTGTTTCTGTTGCCAGAATGTCAATTGAATTTAATTTAATTTTTTTTTGTTTTTGTTTATTTACGTTTTTTCTAGTTTTATTTTGTCGGAAAATGGGGAAAACAATTAAATAATAATAATAAAATAATTTTTAAAATCGTAATGACAAGTAAATCGTTCTGTTTCTGTTTTAAAGGCAGCAATCTCATGAGATTCTGACCAGAATTTCAGTAGCAGAATAAATTTTTCTGTCGCTGATTCTGTTCTGTTGCTAAATTCTGTTTTAACGACATCCGGGCTTAACGGTACATTCTAGAATTATAATTTAATAAAATTACTTATGTTTTAAAAAAAAAAATCCAAAAATCTCCAAAAACTTCGGAGTAAATTGCATTTATAACTTTTTCACGCATTTGAACTTTTCATCTTATATTTTTGAAACGGTAAATGAAATCAACCCAATTCTTTGGATTTTTCTAGAGGTGACAGTTGTACGAAACTTTTAAAAAAAAGTTGTTTGAACAACATCCTTTTGGAAAAGGCCTAAAATCCACAGGTGGTTCTAACGGGCGTCGCACACGGCGCTCGCGATAGAAAATTGTAGCTTCTATTCTATTCACAATGCCATGAAAACGTGAATTTTACAAAATGTTTCCTATACTGCAGTCATAGTGGAAAACACAGTATCTACTAAAATCTGAAAAATTTAAGCATTGATGGCATTTGATAGTAAAAATCACAAATTTTTGAATACAAAAAACTTGCTAAATTATTTTTGAAAATCGATCCAAAATTTCAAAAAAGTTTTTTGATTGTAAAATGCTTTGTATATTTTGTTAAAATTATAAAATTTGGCGGCATGTATTTTTAATAATGAAAAAATGTAGCATAACTATACGGAAATACCGTACTATAAAATATACTGAATGAAGAATATTAAAAAAAAGAATAATACGACTAATAAACTTTAAACCTATTATTCTCATATTCAGTTTTTATGTAGATACTGTTTTTTTCCCCTATGACTGCAGTATACGCGTTCGGCGTTCATCAAAATATAAAGCGAAAATCTTATGGTCTCAAATCATGTTACCGATTTTGGTGTAATATACCAATTGATAAATGTAGAGGTCAATCCGACAATGCTGCAAATATCGCAAGCGCATATAAAAAGCAACATAGTCCAACGCGCTTTACTAACCATGTATGAGCCATTCTTTAAATTTTGTAATTTAATTATTTTTTGATAATTTAGTTTATAGAAATAATATTTAAATGAAATTGATTTTGTTTGAGGTTTTTCATTAAATTTTAATTAATATTGTTTTATTTTATTTTAATTTAGAGAGTAGGAGCCCAATTTTTATTTCAGCGCCAGGGGCCCCGACACCGTTAAAACCGCCTCTGCTAAAATTGCCCCGAACCGCCTAGGAGACTTTTTTTTAATTTTTTTTTTCTTGACGGGCTTCGCGCGAACGAATGGGACGCGGTATGAAGTCATTTAAAATGAATAGTATCTTCTCCATAACTCAATTTAAAAAAAGTGAATTTTGACCGCGGCAAAATGTGCGGACAAAATTCATTTTCAAAATGAATTTTGGCCACGACTCAATTTATAAAAAAAAAAAATTTTGACCGCGGGAAAATGTGCGGGCAAAATTCATTTTCAAAATGAATTTTGACCGCGCCTCAATTTATAAAAAAAATGAAATTTGACCGCGCGGTCAACAGACATTTTGTCCGCGCCTCAATTTATAAAAAAAATGAAATTTGACCGCGCGGTCAACAGACATTTTGTTGCGCGGAAAAATGAATTTTGCCCGCTCATACAAACTTTTTCCGAGTTCATAATTCATGCGCTCATAATTCATTGCTCCCTTTTTATCAACTAATGTTAATGGATGAGCTCCAAGAGGACTCATAAAAAAAGCGGAAAATGATTTGCTAAATCCAAAACAACCCGTAAAAAGAAATATAAATATATGGCTATTTCCAATATTTTAAAGAGTCAAATCCTTTAATTCTAATATTAAAATGTTCGGCGTTGTAGGTTAAATTTAGTTAATATATAAGTTTAGTGTTGTTAATTTAGAAAACTTTTTGATTTTATTAAAAAATATAAGATATTTTAAAAATTGTTTTAATACAATATATTTAACTTATTTTCTTAATTCGAATAAAATTTATCTTAAAATGATAATTCTTAATTATGGTAAATCTTAAATAACATAATGAGTAACTTTTACGCGGCTGCTAACCAGAAGCCAATGAAGATGTACAAAAAGGAAGTCCTTAAGATGTCTTGCGTTATTGAAGGAAAAATATGACGTCGTTATAGAAGTGAGAAATGAACATAACCATGCTCCGGATTTGACCAAATCCAAGAAAAGATTGGCAGCAAATAAAATGAAAGAAGCAGCTTCTAGCTCAATAAGAGGGAGCACCAGTAAAATTTACCAGAGCATTCTTTCCAAAGAAGGAAAAAGCCAAGAAGAAATAGATAATTTGGCTCTATTTCTGCCAGAAAAGGAAAGTTGTTTGACTCTTATAAGGAGAAATTATAGAATAGTTATAACACAAAAGGAGCCGCAAGACTTTACATTTGAAGTACCCGAAGAAGTGAAAAAGCCGAAAAAAGAGGACAAGTCTTAAGCCCATATATAATATGCGATTTTGACCATACAGCAATGAAAGGCATATGGAACATGGACGCTACCTTCATCTACCTTCATCTAGCAAAAAATATATATGGTTAAAAAAGAAGGACTCCGAATTGCATATATTATATTTATTATACATTATATATTATATTATATATACATACACATATTATATTATATATGTTCTGCCAGTGCGCTCATCATTTCAAAATTTGGGTCTTTTTTAAATTATTTCATCTAGCAAACATTTTTTTTGGCAAAGTTAGAAAAGAAGGACTCCAAATTACGTTTATTAACGATTTGGAATTTCAGAAAGCAATCCGAATGCTGGTGGACCTGTCATTTTTGAAACCTGATGACATTTCCGATTTGTTCATAAAAATTTCAGAATGCTATCCGGGAAAGAGTTTAAGAAATATATATATGTATTTTGAAAATACATGCATAAAACAATCGATCTTTTCCCTCCAACGACATGGACAAACTATTAAAGCGACATGGACAAACCTTTAAAAAAAATTTGTAATTCTGCATTTTCAATGATTTACCTACATTTTTAGATTAATTCATCTCGTAAAATATTATAAAGACTACTAACTTTATGGTTTTATATATGTTACGGTGAATGTACGAATTCCGGGGAATGTGAGTTTAAAAACCCGTAATTTTAATATTACATTACATTTACCGGCCCGATTGGCCCCATTTATCCAAAATAGGGGGGTGCGGGGTGGCGGACGGGCGAACTGGTGGTCGGTCAGTGGTCGGTCAGTGGCGCTCGCCACATATCCCACTGACCGACCACCAGTTCGCCCGCCCGCCAACCCGCACCGCCCTATTTGGATAAGGGGTAAGCCCCCTACGCCCTACACAAAAATGGGGCCAATCGGGCCGGTAAATGTACTGTAATATTAACATTTACCAAAAGTAAACTCACATTCCCCGGAATTCGTACATTCACCGTAACATATACACACATTTACATTTTTTTTTTACTATAAATATCTTCTTTCTTCTTTTATATATATAAAACTTAAAGTATGTTTGTCTGCTGCTTATATGTTACCACTCAATCGATCAAACTTACACCATGTCTTTACCTCGGCTCGTGGGTTATTACAGGCTATTTTAAAACCTGATTGGAGTCCGATTTCATTCAAGTTTTGTACATAAAAAGAGGAAATGATCAAAAACACAAATCTGGTTTGGTTTGGAAACCTGTTCATTCGATGAATAAGTAAAAATGATAAATCTTAATTCCCCGTAGATAGTTTTCTCCAAATTTATAAAATAACTGGCTTTTAAAATTCTCTATAAACCTGATAACAAAAATTCCACTTGCAAAAGTAAAACAGTCAGAGTCGTAGCTAGTATATTTATAAATCACAGTGAATAAATACACTGCGAATTGCGTGTTCTGGGGTTTATTTCCAACATTCTAGGATTTTTCTGCAATATTCTAACGAAAACTTACTAAATTTTTTCAAAAAAAAAGTAATTTTTTTCATAAAAAAGTAAGTTTTGTAAAACGAAAAAAACTGGTCAAATGTCGGATTGTCAAATGTCAGATTGTCAAATGTCCGTTGTCAAATGTCGTATTGTCAAATGTCCGTTGGCAAATGTCCGATTGGCAAATGTCCGTTGGCAAATGTAGGATTGGCAAATGTCCGTTGGCAAATGTAGAATTGGCAAATGTCTGTTGGCAAATGTAGAATTGGCAAATGTCCGTTGGCAAATGTCGGATTGTCAAATGTCCGATTTTCATGGGCAAATGTCCTGTGGCAAATGTCCGTTGGCAAATGTCAGATTGTCAAATGTAAGATTGTCAAATGTCAGATTGTCAAATGTCAGATTGTCAAATGTCAGATTGTCAAATGTCATATTGTCAAATGTAGGATTGTCAAATGTCACATTGTCAAATGTCACATTGTCAAATGTCAGATTGTCAAATGTCAGATTGTCAAATGTCAGATTGTCAAATGTCATATGTCAAATGTCAGATTGTCAAATGTCAGATTGTCAAATGTCAGATTGTCAAATGTCAGATTGTCAAATGTCAGATTGTCAAATGTCATATTGTCAAATGTCAGATTGTCAAATGTCAGATTGTCAAATGTCAGATTGTCAAATGTCAGATTGTCAAATGTCAGATTGTCAAATGTCAGATTGTCAAATGTCAGATTGTCAAATGTCCGTGGGCAAATGTCAGATTGGCAAATGTCTTTTGGGCAACTGTCTGCCCCCCATTTTTAAAATATTATTCTGCTTATTTGTCATGTGAAAAAATTTCATTATTTACTACTTTTTTTTTCATAAAGAATTACAGAAATTTTACGTACTTTATACATTTTTCAGATAAGAATACTTACTATATGCACTTGTACATCACGAGGCAAAACCTTTACTCCTGATACAAATTTCAATTCAATTTGATTTTTATTTTTTCATCAACATCATAATATTTTTTTTATTGATTCCATTATTGTACTGAGTGTATATATTATATAATTTGCTATTAAATTATAAATTAACTAATTCTTATTTACTTATTCAGAAGTTTGTGATAAATTAAATGTACATCTTGAGTTTTGTTAAGGATTTTATTTCTTGGGGCAGCAATTTACTTTTAATTATAAATTATTATAAAGAAAATTTAGAAGAACGAAAATTTAATAATATTGTAACTTGCTTTATTGTGACATGGAAATCTAACACTTTCTTCTCCGAATATGAGCTGTCGCACTAAGTATTTTCTTGAAATTTTCGATTTGCCTACGATCTACTTATCTTCATATTCCTGGGGATAAAAAAAAAGAATAATTTTGTTTTTTTATTAATAAAAAATAGTATTCCAAATATACTTCATTGGCACTTCGAAACCATTTTTAAGTCGGCATAACATGACGGGACTGTCCAAATTTGCGCCATAGGCAAGGATGAAAATTTATGCCCTTTAATAGAAAATTTTGAAAACTTCAAGAAGTCAAACAGTATAAATTAAAAATGCATGAGTTTTTAATAATGGTTTTATTGAAAATTATAAAAAAAAATATAGCTAGAGCCTACACCTAAAATTTCTAGAAATTAATTTTTCTTGCTTTCAATGCAACAAATTCTTATTTACCCAATTAAAACACATTTTTTCTGCAACATTTTCAATAGTATCAACGTAGTTTTTTAATTATATTAATAAAAAATTACTAGTAGGAGCAGAGTACGTCTCATTTATAGATAGTGCGTTTAACCATTGAGTACAGAATTCACAAGTAAATTTTTTTCTAAATAAATGAAAAATTATGACAATATTTTCAATGTATTGAGTAAAATTTTTTAACTCAAATGTGTTTATTCTCAATTTTATTATTTTTATTATTGTATTCAATACATTGAAAATATTGTCATCATTTTTGAGTTATTTGAAAAAAAAAATCTGAAATTTACTCGTATGAATTCTGACCCTCATATAAATATTATTACTCAATGGTATAACTTATCAAATAATTTAAGCCTGTATAATACTCTATACAGAAATTCATGTATTCGGGATAAAAGACGCTCGTCTATACATTACGTGATTTAACACAGCTATTCACAGCGCATTTGTTCTCATAAAATTTAGTATCTGAGGACTTTATTTCATGATTTTGTTTATTTTGTCAACTGCACACTGAATAGAGTATCCGGCATTATGGTTCGTTGAACTGAGAAAATTTATTTAAAAATGTGCTATGATTATAACAATGTTAATAGAATGTTCTAAATTAAAGGAAAATAACATTTATATTTATGAAAACTATAAATATATTATATATTTCGGTACTTTACATCTTCATTTATTGGTTATCGATAATCTTGTACAATAAAGCGATATCTTAAAAACATTATAGTACAAAAAAAACTTATTAATTGCAATAAATTCAAGAGTAATAGACCGAATGGATAGATATAGACTTATATAAGTAACATCATTTTTGCACTAAAAGCTGAAATATTTTCCCGAGGATTAAAGTTTTCATTTAAAGAAAAATTAGTTAAGATTTGAAAAGTCAAATTATAAATAGTGTTAAATTAACAATCCTGATGTAAAAAAAAATCAAACAAGAACAGCGATGAAATGAAAGCTTTAACTATTATCATCATTTCATTGCAAATCTATATTTACCATTAAATATACATCAATAAATACATTCAATCATAAGTATACACATATTTCTATATTATCATAATAAATAAATAATTAAGATATTGTACACATTTTGATATAATTAATTACTTAACTTTTAATAAATGTATGAGACAAAATTATGTAAAAAAAAATCACTAAAACAGATTTTTTATTTTCTTTTTCTTGGATGGCATTTTCGGCAACACAAAACATAAATGAAAAATATTTCATAATTTTTTTTTTCTGTAATTGTTGTGATTGTGAAATTTTCCCAAATGTACATATATACAAATTTTTATGTAAAAAATTGAAATGAAAACAAAAATATCAGGCATGAAACGCCTATTTTAGATCATCCTATTAAAATAATTTACGTTGACAGCGAAATTTTAGTTCTGGATAAACCATGTTCGATACCGGTGAGTAAATTAATAATGACAAGCTCAAATCAATTATCCATTGGAATGTACCCTCCTATTATTTATTTTTAAAATAACAAGAAGTGGAAATATTTTTCAACACAATGTATTTTGGAATAAAAAATTAAAAAAAATATGCATTAAAAAATTTTAAATAAATATCATTTACAATAATTGAGATAAGAAGAAAATAAAAAAAAAAAATAAACTATGTTTATGTAATTATAATAATTCCAAATAAATTTTTATACATTAACATATTTAATAGAAACATATTATATGTTAAAACGATTGTAACCTGTAACAATAACCACATCATGGAATATTATAATTTTCCCTAAATCCCAATTTCTGCTTTTAAATGAATTTTAAGATAAATTTTTTTTATTCTTTTAGAAAAGGTAAAGTAGATTGGTATTCTCTTTGGTCTAATAAAAGAACTCGAGTTCTAAAAGTAATAGACTATACTTTAATACCTAATAATTAAAAAGTTTTAAGCTCTGTGCAACGATAAAAAAAGTTATTGTTTTTCGGCGTGTGTTTGAGGTCTGCATCTATAGTTGGAAAAAATGTTGTCGGCAATAATAACTTATTTTATACTTCTATCAACATAATTTCGTCAATGAAATGCTACTGCCCGATTTCATTCCAGGTCATACAAACCCAAATCATAACCCTTGCTGCACAAAAATTTAATATTTTTAAAGAAAAAATTCTTAGTATTATTGGTTAAAAATAATTTTAATTCTTATTTAAAATGTGAAACGTCAATTCATTGCAATTTTCCGCTTGAGTATGGATTCTATTTTTTCTGCATCTCCAGTAACTTATGCCAAAAATCGTTACTGTAACGAAAAAAGCGGCAGGTTACTTTAAGCTATTATATAGGATTACAACAAACCCGTAACATATAACCACAAAAATTTTACGCTAAATTAAAGTATAAATTATATTATTTTATAAATTATATTAAATTATAATATTTATCATCTTTGTAACAAAAACATATATTTAAAATTAAACAAACTAAATATTATTTAACTAAATTTTAGTTAAAAATGATATTCGAAAATTTTACGAAAATCCTATTCTCAAATTCTATTTTCACGAAACTCACTGAATATCCGTTTCTAGTTTTATTCGAAAGGAAACGATAATATGATTATCGTAACATTTTCACGCTTAATCGTTGTTGAACATAATTTCTTTTTATAGTGTAGCAATCGCAACTATTAATTTCAAGTTCTGAAAATACTCTATGATGAGAGCAGTTTGAAAGATAATATTGTTTTTAAGATGAACACTTTGATAAATTTTAAAAGATTTTCGCCCCCATCATCCATCGTGATTAAGTTCGCAGACACATTGTAAACAGCACTAAATAATTTCAATTCAAAAAAAAAATTAATAATTTATATGAAATAAACATAAAAAAAAAAACCCTAAATTGTGGCAATAAAGAATTTTTTTTTTCCGTTTGTTTTAATTTTTCTCATATGTACATATTATTTCGTTTGTTTGTTTTTTTTTTTCAAGCAGTAGCACGTTGTGTTTCCATCTCCTCCCAAACCTAAAAACCTAAAACTGAAATAAAATAAATTACTTAATTCCTTTCTTTCTCTTGTTTTAAGTTAGCTGAAAGTAATATTTTTATTTCATTTATTTTGTTGATGATGAAAAACACAAATGCAAATGTATACCTATTTAATCATAATTTTTGTTTAATTTTACTTAATTTATTTTTTTTAAATTTATATTATATGCTTAAGGTTGTTTTTTCAAATTTAATATAAGTCAATTATTTATTTTATTTTCCAAAAAAAAATAAACTATAAATACAGCTGGAAATTTACCAATTTTTTTATTTAATTTCTTACACTTAACTTACTAAATATTATCCAACAGCTTTAAGCATTGATAATCATCCAAAAAGAATTCAGTTGCAGGAAAATACAAATATAATTTAATAATATCTGTAGCGCGTTTCAAAATTATAGAACCACTTTGTTTTCATGTATATTTTATTCAACATTATTACATTTTTCCTAAGTTTTATATTTTTCTCATACGATGGACCAGGTATATGTTTATATAATTTGTTTTGTGGTAAATTAGAAAAAAATTATTTCAGTAAATTATTATTTTCCAAAAGTGTGAACATTTTCGGCTTATTTATGACGAATCGTTTCACGGAAACTACCAAAGGACGTCATTTAACAAGCAATTGCCTCTGTGATGAAGGCAAATCGCAAAATTCAAAATGCTAAAATTATCTAAATTCAATTGCCTATCAAATGCCATCATTTGTTAATATCTGCGAAGTAAAAAAGAAAATAAATGTTGAACAAAAATAAACGAAAACAGAGTACTTAGTCCTAAAGTTTTGTAACGAGTTGTTATTATAATAGTAGGAATAAAATAATTTATCTGAAAATATTTTTCACATAATTTCAGACTTGCTTTTTCAGTTTTTATTTAATTATGTTTTAATTTCGTGATTTCGTATAACATTTTTGAGGGTGCTACCCCTGTAAGAATACTATAAATTG
This sequence comes from Hybos culiciformis, assembly GCA_964007475.1. Classification (NCBI taxonomy): domain Eukaryota; kingdom Metazoa; phylum Arthropoda; class Insecta; order Diptera; family Hybotidae; genus Hybos; species Hybos culiciformis. The sequence continues at coordinate 94,315,514 of OZ023273.1, read as the reverse complement.
AGAAAAAAAAAAGTATCTGCCAACATATAATTGCTGTTTTTTACATTTTTATACGATTTTGCTTTATAATTGTGATTAAATTCAAAGTTCTGAAAATTATCTGGAAATAATTCTCTTCAAATTAATTACTGCAACTTTGAAAAAAATAAAACAGTTTTGGACAAAATTGTCTTTCGTTACCAAAATTTTCATCATACAAAAAAACTATTTCTTCACTATCGGTACAAATTGAAAAATAAAGCTTTCCAAAAAAAAAAATATATACCAAATGTTTGTTCACTTATAGCTTCGACAGACTTAAGGTTACCAACCATGAATTTCTGACCTGAAGCCGGTCACAGCTGTTAACATAAAATAGCGCATCACAAATTCAGAATGGGTACTTTTTCGGTTTGAAACAACCTTCTTTGAAAAATGTTCATCAAAATGTTATATCGATGGAATAAGAAAAATTTTGATTTTCAGAAAAAATACGAAAAAATTATTTGCGAGGCTCAAGAAAAGAAATAGTTGTCTCCTTTTGTTTCAGTAAATATGTATAAAATATGTATAAAAAAAAATTGTAAGCATAATATAATTATTATTCACTTCACCAACCAAAAAGTATAGGGAACTTTTTTTTTTAAAAAAGAAAATGTTATTTAATATTAATATTATGTTTGTTAAGCCTCCTTCACTTTGGAACTCTTTTCAAATAAAATTTTATATCATTTTATTATTTCTGTATATGTTATGAATATTTTCTAAGGATTATTCATAAATATTTTAATTTTTGTCTAAAGTCTATAATGAAAGGAGACTAAAGAAAAGATGAGATTTTGACATTATGCAACATTGAAAGAAATTATTTTAAATTTTTTTTTTTTTAAATACAAGAAGATTTTTTGAACGCACAGATTTATTTTACTTCGTATATATCTTTTATATAAAAAATATGCTTAAAAAAATTTGAATAGATATTTTATATATGCGAGAGTGTAACTGGTTCAAGACTCAGTAATATTTTCTATTTTTGAATTTATTTTTAAATATACTAATTTAATAATACGACAATAAATAAATAAATATAAGTATAATGAAAGTAATCAAAAGTACGATATAAAATTTTTCGAATTTTTATGATGTGAATGTGAAGTTTTTCACTCATAATTTTAGATAATTTAATTACTATAGAAAAATTACAGCAGATTCGGCCTCCCAACAAATACGTTTCTTTCCAGTTATTATATGATGATAACCGTTTAAAATCCAGTAGTACCTGTAAATAAGATAACTATTACAACTATTCAGAAATCTTTTAGTCTCATATATTTTAGTCTCATATTTAGTCTTTTAGTCTCATATATGAATTTTTAGCAGCATATCATTTCACTTTTAATTCAAAATTTGATTTGTATTGAATTTTCTCTGAATGCAGGAAATAAAGAAATAATAATGCAAACATTTTTTTATCAAATACATTAATTTTCTTAATTTATACTAAAGTCAATTTAACAATGATTCTATTAAGCCTTAGTCCTGCTTATTAACATTTTGAGCAATATTTAAAAAAAAAAAAAATTACTATTTGAGCCATTTATTTTGAAAGTGGTTTAAGTCCATTTTTCAAAAAAAAATAGTTAATGATAACAATAAGCACAATAGTTTATATTCTTTTTATTTATAAACAATTTTAGTCTAGTATCATTAAAACCGCTTTGATTTTGACACTTGAAAATTAGATTATGGAAATATTAATGTAGGTATATTTTTAAATCAATTCAAACACAAAACCTTAAATATCTCAATACAAGAACAAATGGACTTAAACCACTTTCAAAATAAACGGGTCATTTATTATTTCCAATGTATCACTTAATTACTCCACTAAGAAACTTTACTATTGGACTGATATTAACGTAATTTTTAGATTTTTAATATTCGGGTTGACTTAATTTTTAATATAGTTATAGACAGTTAATAAATATTATATATAAAAAGTCACAAAATATATGCAAGATAATATACTTATAAACGAAATACTTTACTAAAATGAATTTCGAAACATGCATAATTATAAAATAGCTATAATAGCAATACAAAAGAATAATTTTTTAACTGAAAAATTTGAAATTAAGTACATATTATCAAGATGGAAAATAATATAAGATTTTTTTACTTGGCTTTTTTTTTTTCTGCAATACCTTTTCCGAAAATAATGTCCTGATAAACCATTTTTTTCTTTGTCCCCTTTTTTTCGCAATATAATATAGCTTCAAACTGTTGACTAAAAATAATTTTAAGTACATTTATTTTTGTCCTTATCAAAGCTTATATTCCTTCTTTGGAAAAATTTTAAATTTTTATTAATTCGACTTTTGATAATTAGATGTGAAATTTTCGTCTAGAATTGAATTTTTTTTAATTTACTAATATTAAATAATCATAATAAATAAAATATATAGATTTTGCGAAAGTATCGCAATACGAAATATTATATCGAATTTTGTAAAAACAAAGAAATAAGTGCTCATCTCAATGTAAGTAAATGAAAAATTAACAAAAATATTGGCTATATAAAATTAATATAATATACCTGCTATTATTATTTTACTTTACATACCTACATATATTTTAATTTAATTTAATAATTTTACAAAATAATATTGTAAATGACATCATTTCGTAACTTATATTTTATTTTTATTTTTTTTTATTTTTGATATATGAAAATAAAGGTGCATCCCTGTGGCAGATATCGACATAATACTGTAGTATTCATATTAGCAAAAGAATACAATTTGAAAAATCTCAGGACAATTCATAGATTAGATCGTTTAACTTCAGGCCTTTTATTATTTGGGCGAAGTCCAAAGAAAGCAAGACAAATGGAACATCAAATAAGAAATCGTCAAGTTCAAAAAGAATATGTTTGTAGAGTTGACGGTGAATTTCCAAAGTAAGTAAAAATCATGTATTATTAATTAGTAAGTAGTGCTTTTTTTTTTAATTCAATATAACCAGAAGGGTAATAAACTAAGATCAGATAATTCATCAAAAAAAAATTTAATTTTACATTGTACCTATATTAAAGAATCACCGGGGTATGAAGAAAAATTAGCAATAAAACCTTATGTATACATAATCTACTCTAATGTCCGTGATTGTAAAAACAGTTAAACTGAAATAAATAAATTTTATTAAATTTCAAACATTTTTAGTGGAATTATTGAATGTAATGAACCAATAGAAGTGGTGAGCTATAAAATTGGTGTTTGTAAAGTTTCTCCAAAAGGCAAAGAATGCACTACAACTTTCCAAAAGCTGGGATTCAATGGAAAAACAAGTGTAGTTTTATGTAAACCTAAAACTGGACGAATGCATCAAATACGTGTTCATCTTCAGTATTTAGGTATGAAAACAAAATCTTACGTTTTAAAATTTCATTATATACTTAAGAGTTTTTGCCAACGAGAAGGGGTACTTCTTCAATTTCAAAAAATTTTAAACATTTTTTGGTATCGGTAATAAAATTCTAATGCAAATAGATGGAAAATATTATTAGATAGATTGTTGTGCATCATTTTTCAGTAAAATATCTAAATATTTAATTCTTCTTGTGGGATTATTTTACTTTTTATTTACAAAAAATCCAACTGTTTGGTAATTCCAAATATGTAATTAGTATATTGTTTTTAAAAACTCACGGCATTTCGTGTTGTACTATACTTGATTGTTAAAACCACACAAAATTGAATAGATACACAGTGCTATTTTTAGTCTCATTAGTAGTATAATGTTATTTTATAAAAAAAATATGACCTTTTTTATCAGGTTATCCAGTTGTGAACGATCCATTATATAATCACGAAGTATTTGGACCAAATAAAGGAAGAGGTGGTGATATTGGAGGAAAAACCGATGATCAATTAGTTAAAGATTTGATTAATATTCACAATGCTGAAAATTGGCTAGGAATCGATGGTGATTCTGAACTATCATTATTTAAGCAATTGAAACCAGAATCAGATCTAGACACTTTACCAAATGGCAATAAAACTAATGTGTTAAGCGATGATGATTCAGAAAGTATTTCGCGTGAATCATCTCCTTGTTCAGAAAGTCCTTGTTTAGTGACGTTAGGTAGCGAAAGTCCTCTAGATTGTAATGTTAGTAATCAAAGCATAGGTGTATCAACAACTTCCTCACTTTCAGCAATAATGAATTGCAGCACCGCTAATCGAAGTATAAGATCAATTTCTGCTGCTAGAGCCAAAGTAAGTAATACTAAAAACGTTGTTAAATTTCATTTTAAAGTCATTATTTTACCAAAAGCGTCAAATAATTAACAAAACATCATATATATATATACCTTCGATTCATTTCAATAAAACTTTTGAATAATTAATAGAAATTAAAGAAATTTTGTAAATTTTTCAATTAAAAAAGTTTAAAATAAAATGTTTCTCTCTTAGGTAACAGTTGCCACCCAAACTGGCCACGAGTCTCCGGATTTGTCATTTAATCAAGATAAGATGACTACTGACAAGCATTGTTATGAATGTAAAGTACGTTATAGAGATCCAAAACCACAAGATCTGGTAATGTATCTGCATGCATGGAAATATAAGGTTAGTAAACCATTATGTATTATAATTATAATTAAAATAAAATTATTATCTTCTTCTTTTCACTATACAATTTCTAAAAGTTGCTAAAATTTCCCTAAAAAGCATTATTTTTTATTTTTTGTAAGAATGTTACCAATGTTTTACCATAATATACCTTTGTTAACGTATCTTAAAACTCATTTTGAAAAAATAGTGAGTACCTAAACGTAGAATTGAATCTTATTTAGCTAGAAAATATTAGGCAGTATTGAAATTTAATATCAAAATATATATACGATATATTTAATTCCTATTTTGGGCCGAATCTTGTCGCATTTTGATATTCTCCATAAAAAACAATCAATTGCTCTCTTTTTGATCACTTTTTAAACTAAAGTTTGTTTTCTAAATATGTATGTCTAAAAAACATATTCTATTTTTTACCTAAGTATTACTTTAAAAGCAAAAAAACAAATAAATATGACGCCAAATAAAATATTGGGCCTCCCTTTGAATACAATGTATCTCAAATTTAAAAATTTATCTTATAGGGTTGGATATTTATTATTATAATAAATATTTTTTATTTGCCTATGATTTAAAAAACAAAAAAAAAACATTTTTTTTTCATTTGTTTGTTTATCTCAAATAAAACAGAAAAACATAAACGAAATTCAATTTTATATTCTTTGAAAAATAAAAGATTTTTGTTGATTTATAGCATTTTTTTTTTACCTTTCTGTAAATGTAATCTGTATAGCAGTTTTAACTTTCTTTTTTTTTTGTTTGTTAATTGAGATAATAAAAATAGAATTTTGACTAAACAAAGTCATAAAACGAAGGATATAAAAATAATAAAAAACCAAAGAAAATACTTTCTACTAACATTGTGTTTACGAAATAATATATGAAAATTAATAACATTTCTAAAAATCCATTTGAACGAAGACATTATTTATAACAAAAATATCTTGACTTCTTTACACATTTTGTATTCTATATTGAAGTTTAGTTGTTGAAGCAAATATATATATATATGTATATATATATATATTTATTAAACCTTGAATATCAGTTATTTACGTATGGAACATATACAAAATCTACACAGAAAAAAAAAGAGTAGCCTTTTTATCTAAACTTTAAATAAAATCATCTAATGTTTGTGATTGAATTTTAGCCATTTAAACTGTTTAATTGCGCCAGCTATTCTTAATTAAATGATTTGCTACAAATCGTAATTATTTGTTTTGTTGAAACATTAAATAAAATATCTAATTTGCATTATCCGTTTTTAACCCCTCAAATACAAACAACAGTTCAAATGTTTTTTTTGATTTTTTTTTTTGTTTTTTTAATTTTTTTTTTATGGTTTTTTTTTTTTTTCTTAACTTTTTTGGTTGGTTACACATCTAAGTACTATCACTACGAGACGTTGCTTTTTTTTTTTAACTTTTTGGTCGGTCATCCATCTAAGTTTTATCACTACGAGATGTTGCTTAACCTTCTGTGTTCAATGTGATGTAGAGTCTTCCACTAAGCTATGTCAGTGATATACAACAATAGACAATATAAATTCGATTTCTATGAAAACTTTATACAATTGTCAAAGAATGTTACTGTACAATTCTACTATTTTTGTAGTTGATATATTGAAATATTTATTTCAAATCCAATAATTAAATTTGTTGAATCACATAATGTTTAGATAATTTCAAAATTTACCTTAATTTTAGTTTTAACAAATTTGATTTAATATTTCAAATAAATGAATTGTTAAAAACAACTATTGAATTTATTAATTCTATCAATTAATTATTTATTTTAAAACTTAAATAAATGAATTTTCATTAGAAAAATTATTTAGTTTTGATTTTTTTTTCAACTATTGAATTAATTAATTTGTTTAAAACTTTAATTAAATTAAAGAAAGCTGATTCATTTACATAATTATGTTTAGTTAATTATTCTAATTTATTTTTTTCTGTGTATATTTCAAACCTATTCGCTTTTTTTGATATTTACTTTGGTTTCATGTCGATAATATGGACAATGCCTCTATATACCTAGCCAGAAAAATAAAAAAAAAGAAGAGAATTTGTAATATTTAGAAATGCTGGAAATAAAAATTATATTAGGCTCGCTCGGTTAATGTCATTTCTATGTAGATCTCTAAGGAATGTTTAATTACATACCTAGAATACTTGCATTTTGTTTGATGGTCAATATCTCTGATCTGAGTTTGACGGTCAATATCTCTAATAGCTGTCAGATAAAAAATAAATTATTATCATTTAACTTACGCATTTTTTTAATATAATTCTTATATTATTTACAGGGACCCGGATGGGAGTATGAAACAGAGCTGCCAGTTTGGGCAAATATTGAACTATCAGATTCAGAATATAAAGGATAGAAAATTGATGTTTGGAAATTATTTACCTACAACATATTTATAATTATATAAAATGAAATAAATATTAAGATATGAAAATCAAAATTTAAGAAAAAAACATATTATATATATACTTCATGTAAAAAAAAAAAAAAATTATTTACTATAGTTTAGGCTTGAAAGTTAACTTTAACTTTTTTTTTTTCAATATAAGAAAAATTAACTAAAAAGTCCCTAGAAAACCAAAACCAAAAAAGTGCACTTTTAGCTTTAGATAAAGAGTTCACAATTAAAAATAAAGAAATAGTATAATGTAAAATAAAAAATTATTATAATTAAATAATTAAAGACATTTTTCATATCATTAGATTGATAAATCTATTTAAAACAATTGAATTTAAAATAAAAAGAAATGTTATCTTTAATAGGGATGCCTAGATAGTATAATATTAAAAGTGGCAATAATTGTATTTATTTTAAGTCAGTTTTTTTTTTTTTTTAAATAAACTTTCATTGTATAGAAACTAGAATATATAGGTAGAATCTATAATAACATGCATGGTCTTGTCCTGAATATGTTGGCCTGTTAAGCAAACAACTATATAGATCGTAAAAAATGTTTGAACTAAAAACCTGCGTTAGAGTATTAGAGGTATCTGTTGAATATCCATAAAATGTATTAATTTTAAACAAAATCCTTAAAAGTAAAATTAAAATTGTGTTATCTTATTTATACCTAATATTTCCGCCATTCACGGTGTTTCATTGTAATTAAAACGATGCTTAGTTTTTTTTAAATAAGACTTTATTTCAAAATCTTTTGGGTCAAATCCTAGGTTTTTGGTTGTAGTTTTCAAATTAAGAAACAAAAATTATATGTACCACATTAATATTGGATGTCACTTTAATTAATTTAAATTTTTTGTTTCAAACATATCTGGCACCCTGTATTTAAATCAATTAAAAAATGTTAAAAACAAATTCTCATAATATTAGTAGAATTTTCAATATTATACTCGTATAGAAGCATAAATATTTTTACATTTCAATTTAATTACTTAATTTATATGTTTTATTAAAAAATGTGGATTTTAAAGTTAAAAAAAAATATCGTCAAACGTACTCAGAAGAACATTAGAACGTTAGAACATCAATCAATTTTAAATATTTATTAATTTCATGTGCCAGATATTTTGGTATAAAATTATATCTAATGAACTGTTCGAGCTTAATCTGTGTCTTTGCGCCAATTGGAAACATTATTTTTTTTTCTCATTTTTAGCGCGTCACAACCTCAATCGCTTAAAACCCTATTAATCTAACATATCTATTCCAACTAAGTACCTACCCCACCCCATCATACGTTCTTTTTTATACTTACGCCCTTTCATATTATAAATAATACATACCTACCTACCTACCTATATTTCATTGTTTTGAGATTAAATTTTAGTAAAATTTTTATTTAAAGCTTAATTGTTTAATTTGATATTCGGATTAAAATCACGAGAAAGTTTTAACGAATTAACTACTTTGACGTACTTTTTTAAGTTTTGGTAATAATATGTAGATGACAATTATATTTTGACTTTGATGATGAGAAGTTCGTTAAAACAGTTTGATATATTTTTCAATACTTTAAATACTTATAAAATAAATTCATTAACCTTTAAAATTTAATTAGGAAATTATGTAGTTGTATTAAATGTTTAGGATTGGTTGGCAATGAAACAGTTAATGTTTGTCAACCCAAATGTTTGTTTCTTTATTAAAAGACTAGTATTATTCCGTACTCGAAATTTTCGAGTAAATAGTCAAAATCCGTCAAAAATAACGACTGCACACTTATTTCATTTATTTATATTTTGTTGTTACAAAAAAACTATCACAGAGTTCATTGGGAAATATTTGTATGTAAGTGCAAAAGACAGTTATAATTTTTTTTTTTTTTTTATTTATTAATTTATTAACATAATGGGGCTTCACCTTAAAAAAAATTTCAATTCTGAATTTAAAATATCTACTGTCAAATTTACAGTAAGAATTTGTAATTCACAATTTCGAGTTCTTTTATCGTGAAGCCCTAATATGTTAGAAGTTACGATTAAAATATTTCGAATTTTTGTAGAATTCCGTTAAAATAAAAAAAAATTTAATATTATTTTGCATAATTTCAACTTTTGTAAAGGAAGTGTTAATAATAATAATAATAATTTTCTAGATTTTCACATAAAATTTGTCACTTAATGCAAAATTAAACATAAAATTAAGCATATTACCAGAAAAGAATCTTCGCTGACCAAAATACATATATATTAAAATTGCATTTGTTGTATAACATAATGATCCTCAATAATCGAGCTTAATTATATGACTTTAAAAAAATACTGCAATCTGTATAAGTATTAACTAAATACTCCTCTAAAACTATATATATAATATATAAACGTACATATACATATATTTAAGAGCAAAAAGACAATACAATATTTAATTAAAAGAAATCAAAAGAAAACTCAATAAACATAACATATATGTAAATGTATGTATATTATAAAAATCATAAAAAATCAATAATAAAAAATGACAATTGAATTATCAAACTGAATTATCAAATTGAAATATATACAGATATTTATTTGGAAAATTTGGAAAACCCTTTAATAAGAAAAACAATATAAAAGCTTTTTATATTAGCTAATAAGTTCTTAAAATGAAAATATACATATATAAATAAATATTTGAAAAAAGTTATAGTTTTACTAATTTTTACTTTTTCTGATATTTATTGTAAAAATTATATTATAAAAAAAATGTTATCTTAATTTATAATAATGATAAATAAATGAAGTTGTTTGAAATCAAGTTGTTTAAAATTTTTTTTTATTTATTTTTATCTATCGCAAACATCCTATAGTACAAATCTATAGTAAACAACATCAATTTCTATGTGCAAACTTTGGCCATTCAATTTAAACAGATCAAGTGGGCACATCTCTAAAGAATTTCTCAAAATACGTAAGAAATTAATCAGCAAATACACAATTTTTCCTCCATAATAAATATTTAAGAAATGTTCTCAAGATTATTAATTTCTCGAGTAATTAATTTTTGGAGCCTCGCATTATAGTTGGTTGAAACTATCCGAAATTTTCAAACTCATTCATTAAATTAGAAATACATGTTAAACAAAATTAACTTACTATCTGAAACACTATATAACGTAATTAAAATTTACCTAAAAACCTATTTTATGTAAGTTAATTATGGATCTTTTAAAATGAAAATCCTGTTCTAAATACAACTGAAACGAAGAAGGCTTTAGATTTAATTTCGGATTTAAAACCGAAAAAACAGAAAACTATGTCAATATGGAGTTAAATTGCTGAATAATAGGCATAATAACAGTGGTATAAAGAATAATTTTTCACATCGAAAAAGTTTTTAAAAGGATTTAAAATAAATCTGTGCATAAATCCATATTTTAAAACCAAAAAAAAAGTCAATATTTGGAACATATTTTCACATTTCAGGTATGGGTTATATAATAACATATATAAAACAGTAACCACAATCAACAATTGTTTGTTGTTTTTTTTTCTTTGGAAAATTTAAAATAAAATGGTTTAAAAATCTTTTGATGTGGTTAAAAGCAAAATTATATTTAAAAAAAATATGACTTTTCAATTTTTCCCCTTGTTCAATGGAATTAAAAATAATACATAGTATTGATTTAAGCAATATTAAGAATCTACAACTAAGATATCCAGTGGTTCCCGAAAGATTATTTTAAAATTTAAACTAAAGAAAATTACTGCCAAAGTAAAAATAAAATTTTTATTTGTAGATAGTAATGAAACCTGAAAGCAATTATTTTCATACAGGAAACTTATACTGAGGGCTTACTAACCTCGCTAAAATCCTTCCAGTAAAAATTAAAATAATAATTTACTACCTTTTTATTCGCAAGCAAAAATAGACCAATATAATTATATAATACATTGAATATTTTTGTTATTTCGTTATTTCCTTATTTGATCTGCAAACATCAATTTTCCAACAAAAATTTCGCTCGGGATTGAGGTCGGCATCCGAAATACACACTTGTGTCATAAAAATGTTTTTTAATTCCAAAATATTTTTTAATGATTTACTTTTGAATAAAAAAGAGTTGAGCATTATCTCGATAAACAAATTCGCGAATCCAAAACTCTCGTATGATAAGATACAATACTGGAGACTATAATCCCCGCTGACAAAATTCCGGTGGATTATATAATCGCGTAAGAAAAAATTCTGTATAATAACCAATGAACTTATATATGGTCAATGATCTTATCAACGGATGGAAACTAAAAATCAGAACTAAGCCTCCGATTTTGTCCAAGGGTTTAGGCTGAGTTTTTCAATAGATTTTGATGAAAATTGTATATATGTTTGCAGGCAAGCCGATTGTAAGAACTATTTATTCCTAATTATGTCAAGAGTCTTCTAAGCTTATAACTGAAAATAGGTTTCGACGAATTGGTATCTAGGTACCTACATAGGTAATTGTCAAATGATGGCAACTAAAAATAAAATTAAGCCTCTGATTTTATCCGTCGATTCGGGCAGGAGTATAAAAATGAAATTGATATATGGGTAAATGTCGATTGTAGGAATCTAAAAAGAATGTTTAGACCTCAATTTTGTCCAAGTGTCCAATGATTCGAGCTTAAAAAAGATTTTGATGATCTTTACAAAAAAAAAATCACTTATTATTATAATTTTATCAAGTATTAAATGATATTAGATGGATGTTCATATCTCTCGAAATTTGAATAAAAATATGTATTAAAAATTTTGTGCTGAAAGTGGCGTCTTCCAACTGTGAATAATACATTATTTATTACTATGTTCAGCACTCGAAATTCAAGTAAAAGTAATTTTTATCATGTATGACGGGTAGATTTATTATAAAAATAGTAGATTACAATACATGTTATGAAAATTTGTTATTAATTGCGAGTTGTGTATACACACAAACACATAGACACGAGTCATATTTATATCACGAGACCGAAGGTCGAGTGATATAATATTGACGAGTGTCTATGTGTTTGTGTGTATACACAACTCGCAATTAATAACAAATTTTCATAACATGTATTGTAATCGACACAACGAGCTGTATAAAAAATTTGATTAACATGTATTGTATACTGCTTTAATGTGCATGTAGAGGAAGTTGCAAAGAGAGAATATAGAGATAATTTATAATAAAAAATAATAATAAAAGAAAAGGGAATTTTTCCACGTTAATTATCCTTTAATATCTCTTTCTTTTACAGATAAAACAAGAAAAGGGAATTTTTCCACGTTAATTATCCTTTAATTTCTCTTTCTTTTACAGATAAAAGAAGAAAAGGGAATTTTTCCACGTTAATTATCCTTTAATTTCTCTTTCTTTTACTGATAAAAGAAGAAAAGGGAATTTTTCCACGTTAATTATCCTTTAATTTCTCTTCCTTTTACAGATAAAAGAAGAAACGGGAATTTTTCCACGTTAATTATCCTTTAATTTCTCTTTCTTTTAGAGATAAAAGGAAAAAAGGTAAATATTGTGAGTGTGAGAGATATTATTTTTGTTTAAAGTATTACGAAGTTCAAAATGAAGTAAGTAAATACAATATAGGGAAATGTAAATACAATTTATATCACAGGGAAATGTAAATACAATTTACATTTCCCTATAATTGCATGTGTATTGATGCATGTAATGGACCATTTACCGAGCTAAATTTGCGAAGGTAAATACAACTTACCGAAGACATGCACATTAAAATTCATTAAACATTAGTTTGGGCAGGAAACCATTCCAAACTTACTTTCTAAAGTAGGTTCATATGCTAATGCCCGATTTACACAATGGCTAAAAAAAAGATCTCAAAACAAAACAGGACAGAAGATACAAAAACTAATGTGTTAGAGCAGTGCAAACAACGTAATCTTTTTAGTTTACGTCTTTTTTTTTGTAGGCGCGTAAATAAAATTTATGGCATAATTTGAATTTTATAGTTTCTGCAAATTATTATTGTGTTGACCATTTATTTCTAACCTGGGGGTTACACTTGCTGAAAAAAAATCATGATCATGGTTTTTTTGAATGTATGTGCGAAATGTATGTTGAAATTTAAAAAAATCTATGTGAATTATTTATTAAAAAAAACTTACCTTAAAAAACAAGATATTTTATTGAAAAAGCGAAGTTTATAAAAACTAAGAACTTTAGTTAAAAATAGAGAAAATAGAAAAACATGTCGAAAAAAATTTCTAAGGAAGAAATATTAAAATTTATAAATTTATACAGGGAGCATGCCTCTGGAACATGAAGTCCAAGCTCCATAAACGTTATTTCTGTCGATTCAAAAGTTTTTAACTTGTTTTTATTTCAGATAATATAATAATCAGATGACAAATAATGAGATGGAGCTTCTTGAAATTCTCGACAATACCTCTAACGATCTATATGAATCGCCTGAAGCTAGCAACCTTAACGTGACGGCTAATTTCACTCTAGGTGTTATGGCCAAACTCATCTTCGTGTCTTTTTTTTCTATTTCTGGGCCGATCTAAAAAATTTATTTCAAAAAATTATATATCTTATATGAAAAACTTAATATCATATTTTGATGCACTTTTATCTATTTATACTTACTTTAATTAAAATATTCTCGAATTGATCTGGTAATAGACAGGTGAAATTTTGAAAGTTTTGGTTTTCATCCCACATCAAATCTCTAAAAAGAGTCTCAACATTAAAAATGGGTCGTTTTCCAAAAAACGGATTTAACCAAATTTTTTCTCCTTCTACGTTTTTGAGCCTCAAATTCAGGTTTCACATCAGATAAAACTTTAGAGAGAACTTTTCTCAATAATTTTTTTTGCTGATATGATGCTTGACTTATTTTTCTTTGTTGTTCGTTAGTTACAGAAATTTTTTTTTAAATTTTTTATATAACTTTTTTAAAGTTTTTAATTATATCTTTTAACAAATTTTAAGGTGAAAATTGTAAACAATTGTATTTTATTGGTACAGTGACAGAAAAAAATTAAGATTAAAATCAAACCAGTATGATTTTTGACTCATAACAATTTCACACGTTCAAAAAAATAATTATCATGATTTTTTTTTCAGCTACTTTTCAGCAACCCGCACGTAAATTTGCTATAAAATTTGTTTATGTTTTGTGCTCCAATTTACTATAAAAGGAAAAAAAATATAAAATTTCTGTGTACTTCTTTCACATGTTTGTTGTTGTTGTTTATTTATCGCTTTCTCGTTCTAGTTTGACTAAAAAAATTAAGCCATTGTATAAATCAACCTTAAACCCGTTCAAACTTTAGTTGTTTCTTGTTTATTTTTTTTAATATCAAAAAAGGTACGCTTTTGTTTTTTTCTTTAAAAAAAATATCCACATTCAAAATAAGGAGAAGTTGTACAAAAAAAAACAGAAAAGTTGACAGCTTGCTTTTTTTTGGCGCCGTGACATTTATCCGGGGGACATTTGTCCGCGATGAAATTTGTATGGAAAACTTCGCGGACAAATGTCATTTTGCAAAATGTCATTTGTCCGCGATTGTAAAATGACATTTGTCCGCCGCGGACAAATGTCTCAAAATTAGAGGACAAATGACATTTTTCAAAATGACATTTGTCCGCTATTGAATTTTCTAACTTTAGCGGACAAATGTCATTTTGCAAAATGTCATTTGTTCGCGATTGATTTTTCGAATTTTTAGCGGACAAACATTTTGCAAAATGTCATTTGTCCGCGATTGAAATTTTTAACTTTTAGCGGAAAAATGTCATTTTGCAAAATCTCATTTGTCCGCGATTGAATTTTCAGTTTTTTTAGCGGATAAATGTCATTTTGCAAAATGTCATTTGTACGCGATTGATTTTTTTTAATTTTTAGCGGACAAATGTCATTTTGCAAAATGTCATTTGTCCGCGATTGATTTTTCAGATTTTTAGCGGACAAATGTCATTTGTCCGCGGCGGACAAATGACATTTCGAATCGCGGACAAATGTCATTTTTAATGTCCGCGATACAAAAACAAATCGCGGACAAATGTCCAACCCCCATAAAAATAAATCGCGGACAAATGACATTTTGCAAAATGACATTTGTCCGCTCATTTTGAGACATTTGTCCGCGGCGGACAAATGTCATTTTACAATCACGGACAAATGTCATTTTGTGAAATGACATTTGTCCGCGAAGTTTTCCATACAAAATTTCATCGCGGACATATGTCCCGCGGAAAAATGTCACGGTACCATTTTTATCACGGACAAATGACATTTTGCCAAATGACATTTGTCCGCGGCGGACAAATGTCATCTTGATGTCCGCGAAACAAAAACAAATCGTGAACAAATGTCCCGCATCAAATGTCCAACCCTCGCATTTTGCATATAACAGTCAGAGAGAAGGTAATATTCCCTGTTTTGACAAGCCCTCTGTGGCTATTTATGGAACGTAGGAGAACATATAAAATTTTTATTTTCGTGAAATTTGTATGAAAATATACGAATTGAAATTTTAGTTAAGTTATAATTAATTAGTTAATTAATAAAAATTAATAGAAAAAATTTTATGGTCTGCGGAATATCATTGGCAAACAATTCTATAGGTAGTGTCGTGTTGTGTTGTTGGAGATCGATCTGAAAAACTCAATAATTAATGCCACTTTGGTTATTTTAATCTAGTTATTTTATTTTATTGTTCTTCAATAAATTTAGATATTCTTCGTTCAAAAACTAACAACTAATAATAATTTTACTCCAAAATGTCACATCTCACAAACGTCATTTTCTAGTACTTCATTCCAACACTACATTTCTCCCTTTCTCAAATAAAAATTAATTACATTAATTTTTTTATATATATTAAAACTGATTTTTATTTTAATCCAAAATATAATCATTTAATCTTGCAGGACGAACATTTCTTGTGGATCTAACATTTGACTCTACTCTATTGCTTCTTGGTGTTACATTACTTGATGTTATACTCTGATCACTAAAACCACGAAAACCGTCATCACTACTAATAGTTTCATCTTCATTATCAGTCGTTTCGTTATCATTGCTTTGACTGTCAAGTTCATCATTGACATTTTGATCCTTATCAAAATCACAATAGAAATTCGACCAATCAAAAACTTCACGTGCAGATTTTGTAAAAGGAATGTTATCTTTAACTGATTGTTTATTGAATCTTTTGAAAAATGATGAGTTTCTGGTTATTATTTTCCCATCTCGTTTTGCAAAGATTTTAGAACCATTAATTTTTGTTATTGTATATGGTTTTGGATCAAATGGTGGGGTTAGTTTATTCATCTTTCTTTGCTTGCATAAAACTTCATTTCCAATTTGAAAATTATGATATTTGGTGTTTCTTTTTGTGTCAGCATATACTTTATTCTTTTCCTTGTATTTAAGTTCTAAGTCGAAATCTTTCTGAATAACTTTACTATTATTTTCTTCTCCTTCTTCAAATGATGGTAGAAAATTATTCATTTTCCGATTAAACATTAGCTCGTATGGAGACAATCCAGTTGATACTTGAGGAGTTGAACGAAAATTCATGAGAAATATGTTTAATTGTGCTAAATAATTATTATTCTCAATTTCAGCTGATATCAACGTTTTTTTTATAGTTTTAACACATCGCTCGGCTTGACCATTAGCTTCTGGCCAATATGGAGTAATTTTAACATGTTGAAAATTGCATTGTTTAGAAAATTGTTCAAACTCATAACCATTGAAAGGCGGACCATTGTCAGATTTTATGTATTTCGGAATACCAAAAATAGAAAACAATTTAACAAGAATTTTTTTGACTGAAATAAAATTTGTTGAATCAATCTCCTCTATAAAAGGATATTTTGAATAATCGTCAACAATTATGAACAAATATTTTCCATTTGGAAACGGACCAACAAAATCAACTGCAAGTTTTTCAAATGGTTTTGATGCTAATTCGCAAATTTGAATTGGATCTCGTTTATGTTGGTCTACAGTTGCTTGACAAATTGGACAACATTTTACATGATTTTCTACTACTTTGTGCATATTTGGAAACCATACCTTTGTTCTAAGTAATTGTTTTGTTTTAATTATTCCCAAATGACCTCGATGTGCAATGTCGACTACTACTTTTATTAAACTTTCAGGAATTACTATTTTATTTGATTTTAGGATACAACCATCCACAACTGAAAATTCATCTTTGACTGTTTTATATTTCTTAATTTCTTTGTTACCCCAATTTTGTGAACTAATTGCTTTAATTAAAATCTGTAATATCTTATCTTTTGATGTTTCTATTTTAATCGTTTCAAATGTTAGTGCATTCGGTAAAAAATTATTAATTATAAAATTAACATACCTATCTACATTATCTGTTTCATTTTTTTGTTCAATAGGATGTCTTGAAAAATAATCTGCTGGATTGGTTTTGCCTTGTTCATGCACAGTTTCAAATTCATATTGTTGTACTCTTAAAAGAAGTCTTTCAATTCGTGCTGTTGTTTTAGACATTGGATTTTTAAAAATACTGACCAGAGGTTTATGATCAGTATGTAAACAAAATTTTGTGCCATACAAATATATATGAAAATGCTCAATAGCCCAAATTGCTGCTAACATCTCTTTCTCGATTTGGCTATATTTTTGTTCAGTAGGAGATAAAGTTCTACTTGCATATGATACAATCACTCTATTGTTGTTTTCTATTTGAGACAAAATTGCTGACAGACCTTTTGGACCAGCATCTGCATGTACATGTGTTGGATTGTTTAACTTGTAATAAGCAAGCTTGTTGGCATTACTCATCAATTGCTTGAGTTGTTCAAAGGATTGTGCGTGTTTATCTGACCAAATGAATTCAGCATTTTTCCGAATTAAATTACGTAAATGTTCTGTATGTGAAGCTAAATCAGGTAAAAATGGTAAAGCAAAATTTAACATACCTAAAATACTTCGGACTTCAGAAACGTTCTTAGGTGGAGTCATTTCTTTGAAAACTGCTACTTTGCATGGATCTGGTTTTAACCCTTCATTTGAGAATATGAATCCAAAAAATTTTATTTCTGACTGATTAAAAACACATTTGTTTCCATTCACTGTTAAATTGTTGTTCTTGATTCTTTCTAGGACTTGTTGTAGAGCTTCATCATGTTCTTGTTGATTCTTGCCAAATACTAAAATATCATCGCTGACATTTATAACATTCTTGATGTTAACTAAAATTTGACTAACAATGTCTTGGAAAATTTCAGCCGCTGTATTGATACCAAAATTAAGTCTTTTGTATCTGAAAACACCACAATGAGTTGCGAAAGCTGTTATCACTCTTGATTCTTCATCTAATACAATTTGATGATATCCATCGTTTAAATCAATTTTGCTAAAAATTGTTGCTCCGTTTAACAATACTAAAATATCTTGAAGTGTTGGTGTTACATGACGAATTCTTTTAATGGCTCTATTAGCTGCTCTCATATCTACACACATTCGAATTGCTTCAGGATTATTGGCTTTTGGGACCAAAACAATTGGTGACACCCAAGGTGATGGACCTTTGACCCTCTCAATGATGTCTGCCCTCTCTAGTCGAATAAGCTCACCTTCTAGCTTATCTCTCATATGAAATGGTATGCGGCGAAATCTTTGTGCTATTGGCGGAACTTCTGTATCAATAAATAAATGTACCTCTGTTTCTTTTAGTTTACCAATTGAACCAAAAATTGTTGGAAATTTGTCTTTAATGTTTTGTTTATATGTATCATTGCTTTCAATCATACATGTAATTTTAAGTAGTTGAAGTTGTTTAGAAGCATTATAGCTTAACAACGATCTTGCTGTGTTACTTTTAATTACTAGAATTTCTTCGAAAATAACTTCATTTCGATACTGAAGTTTTGCTATAAATTTACCTATTATTGGTAAATTTTCTTTCGAATTATACGCATGAATGATTATATTAGTATTTTCTAAAATAGGTTTTATTTTGAATTCTTTTAAAATACTTTCACTAATAATTGTTGATGTTGACCCAGAATCAATTGTAAAATTCACAGAAATACCATTCATAATTACTGATGCTTGAGGTAATGTATTCACTTCAAAATTTTTGTTGCAATTGAAAGAGGAATTGCTTGGAATTTCATTTTCCTCTTCCACAGTGTTGCTTTGTTGTTTGGCTTGACCATTTTTGGACATACATACCTTAATAAAATGGCCAGTTTTTCCGCACCCATTACATTTTGATTTTTTAGCTGGACAATTTTGTAGTCCATTATTATGCCAGTTGTTGCCACAAAATATGCATTTCTTACGTTGATTGTTGTTTTGTTGATTGTTATTTAGTTGATTGCTGTTCTGTTGATTGTTGTTTTGTTGATTTGCACTACTATTATTTCTCACCTGTTGTTTGCTTTGATTATTACCTTGTTGTTTGGCGTTATTACGGAAATTTGAACGTTTATTTTTGCTAGTAAAGTTGGCTGATGGTAATTCGTTATGATCGTTTTGTGTTGTTTCCATCTTGGAACCATGCTCTGCTGCCAATTCAAAAGTTTTAGCTTTTTCTAACAACCCTGAAAGAGTTGGTTTCTTTTGAAAAGCATAATCTCTTAATCTACATGATGTTGTTTTTGCAATTATTTGAGATTTTATCTCACGATCTCTGTCAGGAAAGTCACAATTTTCACAAAGTTTTAGTAACCGCGCATAAAACTGATTAACAGTCTCATGTTTATGTTGATTTGCTTGACGGAAATTAAAAATTTCAAATTCTACATTTGTTTTTGGATAGAAATGTATTTCTAATTTCTTCACTGTTGTTTCATATACATCTAATGCTACTTGAACTTGTTCGTTGTTAACCATTGCAGGCTTAGTGTTTTGTTCATCTGTTAAGTCAGGCAAATTGTGAAAAATGTCGAAAACTTCTTCTCCTGCGTAATGCAATAGTAATGCTTTCTTTCTTTCAGGCCCATTTACGTCTGATGCAATTAGAAAATTCTCAAATCTGGCTAACCATTTTTTCCATCTAGCTCCAACATTCGTGGTATCATCGCTATAATTAAAAAATGGAATTTTAGAATTATCCATGTTACCGGCAAATTAGAAATTTATTTTGCTCTATTTTTAGGTTATGTTAACCACGCCACCAAACGTATTCTTAAAAATTTCTTTAAAATTTTTCTCTTGTTTTTTTCTGATTATCCTCGTCGCCAATGTCGTGTTGTGTTGTTGGAGATCGATCTGAAAAACTCAATAATTAATGCCACTTTGGTTATTTTAATCTAGTTATTTTATTTTATTGTTCTTCAATAAATTTAGATATTCTTCGTTCAAAAACTAACAACTAATAATAATTTTACTCCAAAATGTCACATCTCACAAACGTCATTTTCTAGTACTTCATTCCAACACTACAGGTAGAAATATTTCCATGCATTACTTTTTCGTCCAAAATAATTCAAAATCAAAAAGTGTATTTTTACATCTAAAGGCCGGTATTCAACTGAAGATAAAGTACAAGATAAATTTTATTTTGACAAGAAACATTATTGAGTGAGATAAAAATTGACACTAAATATATTTTGATAAAAACTACCTAAAGAATTTTATTTTTAATTTATTTACCTCCCAACCTTCATCCATTTTATTTAATTAATTTTACCAATATTATTTTATTTTATTAAATTAAACTATTATTTTAATTTTAAATTATTTATCAATTTCAGTTTAAAAATTATTTTAGTTTTCTGATTTTTGTTTGTTTTCTTCAAACAACAAACGTCAAATTCTTTTTACACGATCTAATATGGATCTAATGTCAAAATTTATCTTGAAAAGAATGTTCAAAACATTCTTTGCAAGATAAATTTTTGAAATAAAATTTATTTGAGTGAAAAAATTTTCATACAATTTTTACTCAGATAAATTTCCATTTATCTTCAGTTGGGTACCGATAAATTAAATTCACTCAACTAAAATTTATCTCAGATAAAATTTTATATGAAAAAGTTGATTTTATCTCCAGTTGAATACCGGCCTTAACAAAAAAAAAATTCAGTACAATTTTCAGTTCATAACAAATATAAGAATGTAAAAAAAAATTATTATTTCAAATTCTCATACATTTGGAGTCTAAATAATATTGATAAGTTTTTTAAATTTAAATTAAAAATAGTGTTTTTTTATACACTTTTGGATTTTGAATTATTTTGGATGAAAAAGTAATGCATGGAAATATTTCTACCTATAGAATTGTTTGCCAATGATATTCCGCGGACCTTAAAATTTTTTCTATTCATTTTTATTAATTAACTAATTAATTATAACTTAAATAAAATTTCAATTCGTAAATTTTCATACAAATTCAAGAAAATAAATATTTTAGATGTTCTCCTACGTTCCATAAATGGCCATTGGCCATTTGGACATTTAAACAAATGAATAATATGTAACAGGCTGTCTACATTAGCGATTTAGCGATTTAGCGTGTATTTATGATTTAGCGATTTAGCGTGTATTTATGAATGTATTGTATTTTTTCTGTTTCATTTATTAGTATTTGTGTTTGCTCAATATGCCACTGGGTTAGATTTAAAGCATGCGATTTTTATACATTTTTCCAAATTGTACCATTTTACTTGATTTAAATGTCAAATTAATAAAAAAAAAAAAACACGAAGCAGTCATAGAACTGCCTACAGAAGTTTATACTTAAAAAATTTAAACTATGAAATAACAGTGGCTACAAATGCAGTACAAAATGTAAAAAAAATATTTTTATTTTAATTTACATTTTGTACTCAGCAGACTATCATTTGTAGCCACTGTTATTTCATAGTTTAAATTTTTTAAGTATAAACTTCTGTAGGCAGTTCTATGCCTACTTCGTGTGTTTTTTTTTTTATATTTTGAGCCAGGACGACTCTAAAAGTAGCTAGCTACCCAAAACTTTTGGGCAGGTAATCTTTATTTCACCGGCGCTACCTATTTATAAAACATTTTTTTTTGCATATTTTAAGCAGGGAAGACCCTAACCATAGCTCCCTCTCCAAAATTTTTGGTCAGGTAATTCCACCCTCACTTCCGCCCTCACTTCCGCCCTCACTTCTGCCCTAACTACCAACCTCTCTTCCGCCCTCACTTCCGTCATGATTTCCACCTGATTTCCGCCCTCACTACCACCCTCGCTTCCGCCCTCACTTCCGCTCTCACTTCCGCCCTCACTTCCGCCCTCACTTCCGCCCTCACTTCCGCCCTCACTTCCGCCCTCACTACCGCCCTCACTTCCGCCCTCACTTCCGCCATCACTTCCGCTCTCATTTCCGCCCTCACTTCCCCCCTCACTACCGCCCTCACTTCCGCCCTCACTTCCGCCCTCACTTCCGCCCTCACTTCCGCCCTCACTTCCGCCCTCACTTCCGCCCGCACTTCCGCCCTCACTTCCGCCCTCACTTCCGCCCTCACTTCCACTCTCACTTCCGCCCTCAATCCCGCCCTCACTTCCGCCCTCACATCCGCCCTGACTTCCACTGTCACTTCCGCCCTCACTTCCGCCATCACTTCCGCTCTCATTTCCGCCCTCACTTCCGCCCTCACTACCACCCTCGCTTCCGCCCTCACTTCCGCTCTCACTTCCGCCCTCACTTCCGCCATCACTTCCGCTCTCATTTCCGCCCTCACTTCCGCCCTCACTACCGCCCTCACTTCCGCCCTCACTTCCGCCCTCACTTCCGCCCTCCCTTCCGCCCTCCCTTGCGCCCTCCCTTCCGACCTCTCTTCAGCCCTTACTGCCGCCCTCACTTCCTTCCTTTTTTTTGGGCAGGTAATCTTTATTTCTCACCCGAGCTACCTATTTTGAAAAAAAAAATTATTTTGGTATATTTTGAGGCGGGAAGACTCTAACTGTAGCTCCGTATCCAAAATTTTTGGTCAGGTAATCTAATTATTTCAGCGGAGGAAAAATTTTTTTTTAACATAATTTGAGCCGGCACGACCTAACCGTAGGTCCCTGCTCAAAAAATTTTCGGCAGGTAATCTTTATTTCACCGGACCTACCTATTTTGAAAAATAAATTTTAGTTGTAATTTGTAAACGAAAGATTTTTAAAAAATAATTTGAATTTAAATTTTCCGCCCCAAATTATTTTGTTTTTATAAATGACAAATGATTATTGAACTACCTAATTTGAAAAAAAATTTAAATCTTAAAAAATTTGTAAACGAAAGATTTTTAAAAATAATTTGAATTTAAATTTTTCGCGCCAAATTATTTTGTTTTTATAAATAACAAATGATTATTGAGTTGACTCATTTTTTTTGAGTATTCAAACGGTACAGCATGTCGTTTTTTTTTTTAACTCAAATTCGAATGAGTAAAAAAATTTTTACCCCCTACAGAATTACTCATTTATATCATACACCGCGCCTAAAGAAGTATAAACTTCAAAAATTGTGAGAAATGTCAAAAAATACGCATGCTGAAAAATTATTCAAAATCAACATGCGTATTTTGCTGCGATTTTGGATTTTGTATAAAGATACACGAATACATTTAAAGAACAAAATCGCATGCAGGAAAAATACGCTAATGTAGACACCTAGTTAGTACAAATTCCTTAAAACAAAATTCTAGTTAATTCTACTGATTTTTTAAAAACCCTGATCTGGCAACATTAATTGTGACATATGAACACATCATACAGATTTTAAAGAGCAGAGCAAATCAACCATAGAAAATTATAGTGCGAAGCGAATGCGAAAGAATTCTGGAATTGTTATTATTGTTTGTACTTAAAAAATAAAATAAAACGAAAAGTTATTAAAGTTATTATTATTTTCTATTTGTTTAACAAATAAATTAATTATTTAAATAAAAAAAATATGGCTTTTACATCGCAAAAAGCAAACGAAAGTCAGTTATCGGGTAGGTGAATTCCTTTTTTTTTTATATTACATATGTAGGTAGGTAGATAGTGCGAAATTGGGGGACGTTGTCGCGTCGTATATGCCTATGTTTGTGTTATTGTTATATGAAATTACGTTTTAAAAATTAAAATTATTATTGCAACAAAAAAAATCTAAAAGTAAAAATATTTACAAAGATGACAAATTTTTCATCAATGTTTCTTAATTGAAGTTTATTACCTACATATAAGTATATAACATCCATCCCTCGATCTTACGGTAGTAATTCCTCAACCAATGATTTATAATATTGTTTCGATGCTATTTTGTGGTAGCTAGGGTTTCTAGTTTGTCAAACATGTCTATTTAAATGTATTATTTAGGTACTCTCCTCCTTCTACTTACTAGATAAAACTACTCTTCATATGCTACTATATTATAAAAAAAAAAATGGAAACCTACCTACTATTTCTATAAAAAGTTTATATTGTGACTATAAATATCGTCAATTAAGTTTTTTTATATATATATATATATTTTAGATTCATGGATTGAGCTTGGACGTATTACTCCACCATTTTCCTGTCCCGATGAAGCTAGATATTTAAAGTTATTACGTGAAGCGCAACGAGAAACAAGCCAACTATCGTTGTCCAGTTCCAGAAGAGATTCACCACATAATTCAAGTCCAAAATCCCCACCAAATAGCCCCAACATATGCAAAGAGGAAGAATTAAAGAATATTTACATAAATTTTTGCAAAAAAGAAAGTGATTTGATTAAAGATACAGATTGGATATGGGAATGGTCATCTAGACCAGATCAACGTCCTCCAAAAAACATGAAATTTGAGCATCCTGATCGAAAGACTGGTGGATATTCAATTCGTTTGGCTCGAATAGGAAAAAATTCTATTTTTTCCAAAGAAGTGCTGTATTCCCTTCTGTTAACAAATCTGTTATCACTTATTATTGGAGTTGGATTGGGGTAAACAAAGTTTTTTTAATTTAAAATATTACATAGTTTGTAAATATATTAAGCCCTTTGGAATGTTACATAGAATCGTATTGAAGTACTTAACAAGCTAACAGATTATGTACTGATTTTCAGAAATAAAAATAATTAAAATAAAACGATTTGTATTTTGACTGAATGCAATGTAAAATAATCTAATTTTTCTTGAGAAGGGAAAATTTTAATTTCAATATTATTTTTTTTTTAATTTTAGATTATGGTTGAACAAAAAGAAGCTGATTTTTACAAAAATTGAATGAGTTATATAACTGAAATTAAATTAAGCATTTATACTTTGATATTTTCAATATTTGTTAAATGGATTTAGGACATTTATATTATTTTATATTAGAAAAATATTAAAATGCTTTTAACTATATTTTATAAAATAAAATTATTTTTATATGAAATTTGTTTTTGTTTAATGAAACGACTGTAGAATTTAAAATATGAAAACTAAATAAATAAATAAAATAAGAATGAAAATAAAAGCTTTAATACCATATCGTCAACTGATTCAATACTTGTCGTATGTTAAGGAATTCTTCTTCAACATACGACAAGTATTGATTCAGTTGACGATATTATGATTTGCTAGTCGTAGAATAAAAATAATGTAAAGATAATAATTAAATGAAATGTGTGTCCAATAGATTTCGTGGGAATTAAGTTTTGTGACTGTGGATTTCTTAGGAGCTTTCTTAATAGTAACGTTACTCTTCTTTGTTTCCTAAAACTATATTTTTTACATACTATTATTTTATTTTATTTCACATTATTAGAAGAAGATTTAAATTTATTCTGATTGTTAAATGAAAGGTTCGACTTTAATGTTATATAAGAGTTATTTTATTTATTTTCTCTTCAATAATATTTCATTAAAATATAATAAATAATTATTTTTGCTGTTGGAATAAATAAAATAATATTTATTTTTTGTCAACAAAATTTAATATCTGGAAAATTAAACAAATTAATTTAATCTATTTTCTGTACCACATTTGTAAGGTTCTCATTCGTTTAACTTTTTTTTGTAATTGTAACACTCCATATAACAAAGCTTCAGCAGTTGGTGGACAACCAGGTACATATATATCGACCGGAATTATGCGATCACAACCTCGAACAACCGAATATGAGTAATGATAATAACCACCACCATTAGCACAACTACCCATTGAAATAACCCAACGTGGTTCAGGCATTTGATCATAAACTTTGCGAAGAGCTGGAGCCATTTTATTTGTTAGTGTGCCAGCAACAATAATAACGTCAGCTTGCCTGGGAGAAGCCCGAAAGACAACACCAAAACGATCCATATCATATCGAGGTGCTGCAATATGCATCATTTCTACAGCGCAGCACGCTAAACCTAAAAATTTTAAAATATATTTTAATGTTCGTAATTCAAAAACATTATACTTAGATAGAAAAATATTTAAAGAACTAATAAAATATACATATACCTAAAATAAACTAAAAATTAATGTTTACAAATTGACTAGAACTAACTAGAATACATTTTTTTCATGTTGGTTTTTTTTATTTAAAAAAATTGAATCTTTAATTGCGTAGTGCCATTTAATCTGAAAATTGAAATTTTGTGTAAAAAATATTTTTGCTTGTAAACTGAAAAAATTATGGTTTTCTCTTGTCGTAACAGATCCTTTTTTTTAAGAAATTTTCAGTTAATTAGTTAAATGGTTAAGGTTGATCTTGAAAGCTACGTACATCATACATCTATATATTATAAAGAATTATAAATTTTATTAATTTTCATAAAATGTTTCGAAAAATTACAAAAAAAAAAATAACATTCCGATGGTCTTGTCATGAAAAGATTACTTATAATGTAACTATTTGTAAATAGATTGTACAGAACTATTAACATTATAGGTAGTTATGAATTACTAACCAAAAGTCAATGGCCATATGGAACCTTTCCTTCCCCAGTTTAATAAATCATCTAAACGTGCTAACGACCTATAAATACAGTCTCATCATAAAATGAATTTATATTTTTTATTTTCAATCGATTACCATTCGACTGCATTGGGCTGCTTTCTTCCAAATGGTGAATATCCTTTTTTTGGCAATGTTTGTCCTGGTTTTACAACAGGCATTGTCTCTTGATGTCGTTTCACTACGGTTAAATTAATACCGGATGCCATTGATCCATTTAATAATAGAGATTTATTTAAAGCAATCTGTAAGCTAGTTGATGGGTTCGGTTGTGATAGCCGTGTTAATGCCGATCGCAACATTTTGTTCAGTTCTTAAAAAAAAAAACCTTTCCTTATTAATTATTTTGATAATCAAAATTTCAAGTTACCGAAATTAAACAGCTAAGATGAAAGTTTAAATGGATCAAAATTGAATTCACGAAAAAAATATTTTATTTTATATAACTTCAATAAATTTCGCTTAATTTTTGTATTTAGCGATTTATTTTTGTTTTTCAATTTTGACAATGACACTGACAGTTAAACCCAAACCAATATAACACATAATATCACATGACTTGTCAATAGTTATTCAAAAGATATTATAATTATCGTGTGAACACAATTGATACGAGCCACAAACGACTGTCAAGAAAAAATAGCCATCGTATAATTTTATTTTAATTTAATTTAACTTTTTTATAGTTTGATTAAATTTTATTTAAATCTAAAAAAAATCAGATTTGTTTTTAACATAATTTTTATTTATTAATTTTCAAATGAAATTCTAGGAGTGGTGCAGTGTTGGTGTAGCGCAGCGATGGAATGAAAATGAGTGAATCCAGAATGAGTACTAATCATATTTTTTATATGTATATAGTTTTGTTTTTGTTATTGTTCTTTTACTTTTTTCCACAATTTTATTAATAAATAATTTGTAAACACAGAAAAAAAATAAATAAAAATTTATATTGTTTTTTTTTTTTAATTTTTATGAATAAAATTTAAATTTTAAATAGATATTAATTTAACACAATTTAATTGAAATTTAAATAAATGCAAAACAAACTAAAACCGAAAATGTTTGGGATAAAAATCATCATAAAATTAAATTAAACTAAATTGTCTGATTCTTCACTTAAATCTAATTATTATTTATATAAGACCACAGGAGATTAAATAGGTTTCTAGTAGAGGAGGAAGTTTTTCAGTTCAGTTACCTATCAATAACAACAAATTCAGAATGAATGACATTATTGGATCGGAACCATTGCGATGTACATTCAAAAATTGTAAGTGTAAACTAGTTAGTTTGATGAGTCAGTTTTGCACGTTGTAAGGCTCCTACGTAATAGTTAGTAGTAGATAGATAAAAAGGTAAGTAGGTATGCCTGATTCTTTGATACGGCCCTAATAAGATAAATTCAATTTTATCCCAAATGTGATAAGGTAGGTAGGGTAAAGTACCCAATTCTCAGCCACCTAACTCATTTTTTCACTTTGAACGAACAAAAAGTATAAAATATTAGCATTTAGCTATGCAAAGTTATGTTTTTTGGATTTTTCAGACATTTTTCTACATAAATCCGGAATTGGTTTATTTAATTTATTTTTTTAGAAAAAATTCGTAGAACAAAGAAAAAAAAACCCATTTTCTCCTATTCTAAGCCACCCAAATTCTATTCTCAGCCACTTTGGATTCTATTCACAGCCACCCTCGTTTTAAAGAGAATTAAGCAATAAAAGTCGGTTTTAAGTAATAATTACGTTGAATTTTATTTAATTGGGAACTATAAGTTCCTAAAAGCTAGATTAGAAAACTTAAAAAAATCTAGACAAAATAATTTTTATGCATTATATGCAAAAATTACAATAAAAATACCTAAAAACTATATTCCTCAACTTACAATTTGTAAATTACTTTTATTTGTTAGAACTTTTGAATTAATATTTTGAGCACTTTGGGCAAAAAAATTATAAATCAAGAATGGCCTTTCAATTTTTTGTCCCTTTCTTTTTTCATATATATTTATTTAAAGAAAGAGAAAAAGCTAGGGGGTTAAGTTTTTGTTTGCAATGATGTTCCCAAAAAAAAATAAACATCAAATTTTCGAGTAAAAGTGAATACAATAGTTTAACATTTGTGAAAATAATAATTTTTTTTCTTGATGTGAATAATAAATATTCATAATTTCAATTTTATTTTCATTAATCATAGAGGAGAGTATGTTTTTACTTAATTTATTAATGCAAATGAACTATACGAGTATAAACAAAAATAACATTATAAAATACCATATGTTCTTGAAAAATAATTCTCAAATTTCAATCTGAAAATAGAACAAAAAATGTTAGTTCTACCGTTATTACAAAGTCAAATTTTAAAAGTTCAAGTGACAAAATTACTATTGTCCTGTAAATTTTATTAACTTGTTATGTCGTTGCCGGCTTACTTTAGTTGAATGTTTAATGTTTTCTGTTCTTTTATTCCCGAAATCAAATAATTTTATGGTTAAATATTGTTCAATTATTAATTTTATCAAATAATATCCAATCTAAATCATGATCGAAGTAATCGAAAATATGTAGTGTTACCAATATTTTCATGATAATATTTATTAATTTGAAATAAAAGTTCTTGCTACTCAATTAATTTTTTAATTTAAATATTGCAAAGTATTTCTCAGTTTTTTTTACATATTTTAACAATGTTAATGTTAGGTTCGATTAGAAGTCAAAAAGTTTTCAATTTTATGAGTCTGTTAGAGATTTTTTTTCCTGAAATAACAACTGAAATGCATTCAAAATTTGATCACATTTTTTTTTAAATAGAAGTATTGAATTTAATAGTAAGAAGTTCTATGTAGGATCTTAATTTTGAGAATCATATTACCGATGAGAAATTCAGAAAACAAAGAAAATATATTGTAAGTAATTTTTTTGTGAAAATGGAAGAAATTGTTTTATTCAAATATGCGTAAAAAAATTTATAAAAATTAAACTTACCTAAAACTTTACTTTTTAATATTTAATTGTTTTAATTTTGTACTTATTGTGCATTATCTTAATTTTTTGAATGTTAAGCTTTTTCGAGAATTATTTTAAATTAATTCATTAAAAGATTCCTACCAAGCTTTATAGAATTATTAATTAATTTCAAAATATTCTTTTGATGAGTTTAAATATATTTAATTTAAAAAAAAAAATAAAAACAATTTTTTTCTTCATTGATTTTATTACGGTATAATCAGGGCCGCATTTACTAATAGGCAAACCTAGGCAGCTGCCTAGGGGCGCTAAGATAAAAAGGGCGCTTGCAATTTATTTTTTTTTAGAAAATTTTATGAAGCATTCTTTTTTTTAATTAATTTTTTTTTTTTTTTAATTTAAGTATTGATAATCATAATTAAATTATATAATCGAAATTAAGAATTAAGCGAGCGTACGGCAAGCATTATTTTATAGTTCATAATAATATTATAGAATGAATTAATTTACAAAAAATTAGAATTTTTAAACAATTGAATTATATACCAACCTAAACAAAATATTGCAAATGCATAAAACTTATATCGGGTATGCAAGAACGTTTTGATGAATGTTTTATGGAAGAATCTGTGCCAAGTGACATCATATTTGAAATATAATGAAAATTATAATATATAGTAAAAAATTAGTGTATTTCCAATTATAAATAAAATTTTAAGAAGGTTTTTGTGCCTACATTTAACTAACTGCTCTGGGGATCGAAGTTTTTCGTTGTTGAAACGTACTAGCTATTAATAAAAACTAATTTTACATCAAATAGTAATTATACTGACATAATTGATGATTTTGCAGACAAAAAATCAAGGCGTAAATTTTAATGTGTACACTATGACATTTTTACTTACTACTAAATACATAAATTAACAAAAACAACTAATAATTATATTGTACATGTTGTCTTTAACTTTTATTATTAGATTATGGGGCGCGTTAATATACATTGCCTAAGGGCGCCAAAGATACAAATGCGGCTCTGGGTATAATAAAAAAGTAATAATAACATTCCTTTTTTATTTTGTTCACATTTTCTTTTGTTGGTTTACATTTTTTATGCCATCGGAGATTAAACTGGGAACATCATTGCAAACAAAAACTGGGGTCATTTTTTTTTTCATAAGGCCATTCTTGACTTATAATTTCTTTGACTTTGGGAGATAAATGCACGGAGTCAAAAATCCCGGATGTACGAAATCCCGGAATTTTTTTTACCCGTTTCCTAATATCTCGGAAATCACAATCCCGGAAGATATCCCGGATGCTGAAATCCCACAAGGTAGAATCCCGGAAAGACGAAATCTCGGAAGTCAAAATCCCGAAAACCCAAAATCTCGATACCTGAAATCCCGAAGACTTAATGTGGGAACCTAAAATAAATGAAAAGGGAGGTTTTAATCCCCGAAGCCCTGCAGTGACACACGAAAAGAGTTTGGCTCGCGTAGCCATGGGTTAGGATGCAAAAAAGGAGGTTTTAATCCCTGAAGCCCCGCAGGGATACGTGATCGATATAGGATATTTGATTTCAAGAAATGTATGTTCCTAGTTAATGATTTCTTTCAAATTAAAATTTCGGGGATTTTGTTCCTGCGGAATTTTCTTTTCCGGGAATTTGTCTCTCCGGTATTTTGGTTTCCAGGATTTTGTTATTTCGGTATTTTAACTCCCGGGATTTTGTTTTCGAAGATCTGTTTTTAGTTTTGGGGGTTTGGGACCGCCTCTACCCCTCCTCCAAGTTTCAGTCGATTCTGAGTGGTTCCCGTCATCAGCAGTATCGTCGTTTTTTTATATTTTGAGCCCAAATTTCTTCGCTGAAAGCAAAATTTTAAAATTTCATTAAGTGGCCGAGAATAGAATTCAAAGATAGTATGAAGATATTATTGTCGGCCACAAGGAAAAAAAAACTTTTGTACCCCGGCTGATAAACGATTTTTAAGCTGTTTTATAGGTTCCTAAATGTAAAAACTGTCAAATTTAGTTGTTTTTGTTTTTAAATAAAATTTTGCATCGAATTCTATTCTCAGCCGGGGTGGCTGACAATTAAATTTACCCGAAATTTTGGAATGTAATCTCGACCATGTGAAAATTTTGAGTAAAATAAAAAAAAAAGTTACCCATTTTCTATGATTTATGCAGATAATTATCTCCTTTAATAATTTAAACCACTATAACTTTGATTTTTTACAAAAATTTTGATTTTTAAGCTCGTTTATCTGAACACCTTTTTTCATAAAATTCTAATTTTTTGTACCGAACTGATCGCATCGACAGACTTGTTTGAAATTAATACTATTTAATCAATTATTTTAATTCCGAACTATTTTATTTTTTGCATATGAGTAGAGGAATAAACACTCTTTTAAATTCAATTTTGGTTTTTTGGCGGAGATGTATACTTTTCCTAATACTCATGGGCAAAGTTAAAGTGGCTGAGAATTGGTCCCGGCTGAGAATACATACCTTTACCCTAGTTATATACCTACCTTACCAATACCTTTCGCAAACAGTGATCGAAAACCCCTTCTTATGTAGATGGAGAAACCTCCCATTTATGTAGGTATATCTAGATACTAATTTTCATGAAAACTTTTTTTCAGCTCTAAGTCCGAATCCTTGGACCCAATCGGAGACTAACAATTTTTTTAGAAATATCCCAGTTAGTTTAATAGTTGTTCTAAGCGCATAGAAAAAATAAATGAAGAATTATAAATGAAGTATGGAGCCAGTTTTTAACATTTGAATTATATACCTATTTTAATTTTTTTTTTTCTCAAAATAAACTTTCAGGCCCCCTTCTTTTCCTTGGGCACAATCGGGGGCTTAACATTTTTTTTAAATTCCTTCAATCTGCATTTACTCATACCAATTTTTATGGAAATCCATTTTAATCACCCAGTCCGGGCAAACAATTGGTTTCTTGTGCCTCTAATGGACATGACTTTCTTCTCACATACTAATTTTTATCACAAGCCATTAAAACTTTCAAAAAAAAAATTAAAATTATATTAGTTTTATATGAAAATAATAATTCCGAACCTATTTTTTCCATTAGTGGCTTCAAATTAGTCGGTCTGAATTCATGTTTATTAAATTCAATTTATTTGATACTGTTCTATATTTTTATTATTAAGATTTTAATATTTTTTAATGATTCGTATGTTACATTTTTAAATTTAAAAGTTGTTACTGATTGTATCATTTTGGACTGTAAGTATACTAACAATTTTAAATAAGGCCGAAGGTAAGCGTTTATTTTGATTTTGATATGTATTAATTAATTTCTTTCTCCCATTCATTTAATTTACATATTTTCGATGCTTTTAATGTTCAATAAAAAAATCTTTAATTTTTCAGGCAGTGAAATATTTGAAAATATAGATCTTCTTAAAGCTCATTTGCAACAGAAGCATAATCGCAATGAATTCATTACGTCTGATGATATTGTATTCATGGACTTACCCTGGCTCGAAGATCAACTAATTATTGGTAAGTACATTCATATTAAAATAAAGATTATAAAAATAGCTTTCTGTGTATTTATCGAAATAATTGTTAAATATACTTCCTTTCAAATTAATTATTTCATTATTTCATTGTTTTTTTTTTTGTTTTCAAACAGGAAATGCATTAGATTCAATGCGTCATGTAGTTCCAAAAGGATCAGCGATCAGAAAATCTTCGACTATTGATGAAGAAGTGATCGAATCCGGAAATTTAATCAACAGCAATGTAAAGTTTAATAATGATAATGGTAACTTTGGAACTAGTAGTTTGACAACTGGTAACGAATTTGTTGAAACTTTTGAAAAGCCTACTGATGAAAGTTGTTTAGAAAAATGCTTTTCCGATGATTGTTGCTCATGTCCACTAGACGAAGTAATTCTTTAACAAAAATTATTGTTTTAAAATTTTTTTTCGAGAGAAAGAATTTTTATCTTACATGAAGTATGTCAGTATTTCAGTATTTTTTTTTATAGTATTTTAATTTTTTCCTAATTAAAAGGTTTGTCTACCGTTCAAGTTCAATGGAATGGTCAAATTAAATTATGATTTATGAATGAGTTTTGTTATTTGATTTGTCATATTTTTAGGATTGCTTTTGTCCGAGAGGTGACAACGAAAAATGTTGTGAAGATTGTTGTGCAGATACATCTGTTGAATGTTGTAGCTGTGATTGTGATTGCTGCATAATGTAAAATTAAAATTTATTTTAGTTTATTTTGGTTTGGATAGATAAGTAATAGACAAAAAAATAACTGCGCCTCTTATTATGCATAAAAAGTAAAGGTATTCAAATTCAAAAAATATAATCAACAATTAAATAAATTCATTGATATATCGTCAGAGATTCAATTTTTATAAGAACATAATTATATTTAATTTAGAAGGCAGCTGCATCTGCATCTAAATTTGCAAAATGCATTATTCAATTAAAGCAAGACTTTGATTATAAATACTTTAATATTAAAATTTATATGACTTTTAAAAATGGTTTATTAAATTCAATATTTGATGGAGTAAATTTCGTCCATTGCATTTTGTATTTCATTTTTATATTTTGTAAACTAAATCTAATTTAATTAAAATAAAACTAGAAATTCCTCGGACCATAAGTGATAGATAACAGAATTACATTAGAGGAGGCATTCAAATAATTGAAATAGCATACGAACAATCTGCCGGTTTGAATATTTTTCTCAATTAAAAAAAATGGAATTAGAACAATTTTGTTGCGTATCGAAAAATTTATTCTTTAGACGGAAAAGATAACAATTTTTCTCACTTTAATAATCAAGAAATGTTTTTCTATTTATTAAAATGTTTTCTTTTTTTTTCTAAATTTTTAATGGTCTTCTTTTGTAATAATGGAAAAATGGTTATCTAATAATCCATTATTTTTTATTATTAACAAACAATTTATTGTAGCATCATACCACGAAATTAATAATAATTTAAAAAAAAAAATATTTTATAATACTATAAATATTTATGGTTGTGATTAAATATTTATAAAATATTGTTAGTGAGTTCTCTGCTTGCAATCATTGGAACTACATTAAAAAAGCTCTATTGATATCAAAAATAAAATTCATAGACGTTTAAGGTTAGAATTCTGGACTTCATTCCTTATGCTTCGCCTTTTTAATTATTTTTCTTGATTTATTTGTATATGACTTTATTCACACAAGATGCATTCTCTATTAACAAATTTTTGTATTTTAGAAACAAAAAATAAAAATTCAGTTAATCAATTTTAATTGGTATCAGCAATATCCAAAAATATCTCAATAAAAAGCAAAATGTAAGAAGATTTAATAAATCTTCAATAAAAAAAA
This sequence comes from Hybos culiciformis, assembly GCA_964007475.1. Lineage (NCBI taxonomy): Eukaryota > Metazoa > Arthropoda > Insecta > Diptera > Hybotidae > Hybos > Hybos culiciformis. The sequence goes on along the minus strand of OZ023273.1, from coordinate 94,280,211 downwards.
ACAATTCACAACATCACAACTAGAAAAAATTGGTATGCATTTGTCATAATTTCTAGAATATTATGTATTCCTTAAACTTGTTCAATTGCAATTACATACAAATAAAAAACGAAATACACTTGTCCGTTAATTATTACGTATTTATGTATTTTTATAAGAAATTATAATTTAACCATACATACCTAAATTTCAGTTGGGCGCATCCTAATTTTGTACGAATTATATTATTATCATTTAAATTATAAATCAGAAATAAATATTTATAACATTGTTCTTGTGAATAAAAGTTTGTATTTAACAAAAGTAGGATAAAAGTTGTGATCATACATTAATTAGTATTTAAATTAAATTATTTTAAACAAATATGTCCTATTTTATATTACTTTGAGAAGAATTTGTTTTAATACCAAATAATAAATATAATATTTATATATTTAGTATACTTTTTTAAAATATTGCACTTTATATTATTTTAAGAAATACTTTTTTCTATGAATTTTATAATAATAAAATATTTTATTTTGTAATTAGTAAATAAATTTGTTTTTTTTTTAAATATAAGATTCATAATGTTTTAATTTCATTTTGTTTTATAAACTTTTGTGTTTTTATTTTTTTTTTAAATTAAATTAATTTTAGGAATATAAATTAAATTTTGGAACATGATATTGATCATAAGCTTAATAGGGGAATTTAACGTCGAATAGAAATAGAGATAAAGAGGTTCTGTTAATAGGCCAACTATTGATCCTAAAAAAGTGTCAGACTTACTTCTAAATGAAAAAAATCAAATAAATGATCATCTACTACTTATTGCATTAAAGTTACTATTCGTCTCATTTTATATGTTAAAGAATTAGTAAATTTTCAAATTGGGAAATACAAATGGAAAGCAAGTAGATATTTTAAATCTACCAAAATCTTCAATAAGAATTTGAATGCGACATTATACCAAGCTTATGATCGAAATTTCCGAACTTTATACAAAGAGAATAACGCAAAACAGAAAAAAATTAAATTTTTATTATAAGTTAGATTTTTTTGGTTGAACTTTTATGTAGGAAAATGTTGAATTAAAATCTTGCTTTCATTGTACTCAGCTTCAACTCCATTTAATTCGAAATACTGCTGGACGATGACCATCCAAAACATCTGTGTATTTGATTTATGAATTTTTGATCATTTTCGATGTTTATGAACAGGGTCCATCATCTGAAAAATGCATGCGCCACAATGAGATTTTTTTTGCAATATACATAATCCATTATGGTTATGGTAACATAATGGTTGTGTTCAATTCATTTGAATAATTTATAAAATTGCATGTAATTTGTTATGTATAAAATATACAAAAAAGGTTATAGGTACAAATATAATAGGTTAATAGGTAAGAGGCTACTTTTTTTGTATATTTTGTATATTAATATTGAATTGAACACCACAAATATATTATTATGTATATTTCTACATGTTGTAGATAGAAATACATTTTTTTCCGGTTTTTTAAAAGAAAAAAAACTAAAAATTCTGCATAGGTATATCTTTTATTAAAATCACAAAATAAAATTCTTTTTTTTTATATAACAAATAAACAAATTAATAATAATAATAATAATGATTAAAATTTTTGATTCATTATAGGTATGTAGTCATTTTTAAATCGGTAAAATTTAATAAATTGCATTTAAATATTTTAATTAATAGAACATAATGCATGCCCACTGCACACCTGAAAAAAAATCTTAGCTCGTAATAATTTATGCATTTATTTTAATTTTATGATTTTATTTTATATTTATTTACATTTGATGTAATTATTCTACAATCTATAAACCATAATTTAATTTATTTATGGTAGAAATAGAATGTCAGGGTAACAATACAATATTGGTGAATAATAATGATTTTTTTAAACCTCTACTTGTCTGAAGATTACGTTTTGTTAGTACTTATAGTTTTATTTATTTATGTAAAATAATTTGTAGTATTATTTGTGACCAAAAAGTCCAAGATAACATTTTTATTAGTAGTAATTAAAAAATATTTACAGTATTTTATTGTTAGCCCTAGTTTTAGTTTAGTTACTTACCCACCGACAATTTTAATTGGAAAAAATAATTATACGTACATTTTACTAAATAAAATTATGTTAAATACCTACTTGGTTGTCAGTGAAAATTAAAAAAAAACTATTTTTTATAATTATATTTAAAATTTGTAATATGTAGTAATAAATAAGATTCTTGCTCCTACATTATAATTAAAGAAAACTTTTCTAAATCAATTTTAAATGATTAGAGTTCTCTGTTTAAGTTTCTAAAAAAGATTGTTTATTCAAATTTATAATTTGTTTGCTGAAAATAAATTATCTGAGAATAAATATTTAAAAAAATACAAATTGGGCCTTGGTGCGTATATAATTCTATTAATCAAAACTGAATGTCCAGTACTCAGATTTAGATTTACTTTTTCAGTTATTATTGTTATATTATATTATATTATATTATATTTATTGTACTCTAGAAACTGTTTACAAGAATTATATACGGTATTACATTTCTGACTTTTTATTTCAACTGTTTTTTTTACAAGCTCTAATGCTTCATTAGTATAAATATCAAATTTCCGGAATAGAAATGTTTTAAACCCTCACTAGAAAATTCATATAAAAGGATACTTTTTTTTAACATAAATCACTGAAATGTATTTAAATTATACTTTATAGTACTCTATAATAATGACTGCAGAAATCAAATATGTGTACAAAATAAAATATATGTATTAAAAAAAAAATTATTCAAGTACCTACGTTCTCAAGCATTAGTACGTAGTAACTATTATAACTTTTAATAAAAATTCTAAAAAAAAAAAAAAAATTCTTTATAACCAAAAAAGTCTTTATAACCAAAAAAGTCTTTATAACCGAGAACTTTAATAGTAAAATAATTATTGAAAAAATAAATTAAAAAATGTTAAAAACAAAAAGTTTTTACAATGATTGGACAAATTTCGAATTAAGAAAAATTACGTTTTTATTACACGTATTGAATTATTGCACAATACATTTTATAAAGGAATGAAGTTTTTTCTAACTACATAGATTCAGATTGCAAACATTTCTAGCTTAATACAACCGTCATGGTATAGTGGTATTTACATTATCCTGCGGCATGTTCGGTCGAGGGTTCGATTCGCACCTCGGACTGACATTTTGGTTAATTTTCTCAATTTTTCAACTTGAATTAAGTGTTGTGTTGTTTAAAAAAAAAAGAAAAAAATAATCATTTCGTAGTCGAAATTTTTTAATTAGGAATTCGCCAGCTGATTCCAATTTCATTTAGAAATTTTAATCGATTAAATATTATGGTAATTCTTAAAGAGTGGAACGCATGGGAATATCTAAAAATATTCATTTCATAAAATCATTAGATCTGTAAACGTAACATTTCCAGTCCACAAATATATAGAATTCTAAAGTTATATTAATTACTCATTAACTTTCTAATCTATAAAAATGGTAATATAAAATTTATTATTTTTCAATATAAATATAATAGGAGAAAAATCGATTTTTTGCTGATCCTTATATATTCTTTTATTTTCATGTATATAATAATACAAAAAAATATACATATAACTTAATTTTTTTTCCAAAAATGTATAAATATACATAATATAATAGCTCTATCGACTTTTCATCTTATAATTTCTGAATTTTAGAGATTAATTAAACATCTCAAAAGTGAAAAGTTGGACCACTAATAAGCTATGTTTTAATTTAAAAAAGTAAAATGTTAAAGCGTAAGCAATAAAGAATAATAACGAGTATCAATGGAACAGGAATCTCATTATCCAAGGAAAATGAATTTATAAACGAAAAAAAAAAAATTTTTAAAAAAGTAAATTAAGTTCGGAATAATATGTAACAACTATTTCATAAATTTTTCCATTTTTACCTCCTGCCCGCATTATTCTACACATAATTAATAAATGTTCGTTAATAATTAATTTATACATAATTAAAAAAACTTAAAAATTTTTTATATTAAAATTTCGCTTCCCTACAACATTACAATAAACAAATATATTAACTAAAATAACTATCCTTTTTTTTATTTGTAGTAAAATTAAACGTTCATTATATATCTTAAACATAAAAACTATGACGATGTGGCATTGATGTTAAACACCGGACCAATCCTTAGAAAAACTCGTCTAAGGACACTTCTTAATTCTGGTTTCAAATCAAAACACATTATTTCGCAAAGCAAGGTGTAATAACTTGATATATGTGAAGCAAACTGGAAAGAAAAAAAAACATGTTCATTTTATTGAAGTCCCAGGACAAAAAGTTCTTAAAGATAAAAATGCAAAAAAAATGCCAGAATATAGATTTTCTAGCCAATAAACAATTTTCTTAAATAAAATTTTTATACTTAAATACTTAAATACTTATTTTTTTTTTTTTTTATTTTCAAAATCTAAAATAAATTAATGAAAAAAAAAATCCAAAGAACTAATAAATATTTTTTTAACAGAACGAATCAATTTGATACAATTTTGGACAGTAAAAAAGCTACCGTAAAGATTGAAAATAAATTATTTTGTAACGACTGAACCAACAAATTTAATATTTTCAAAACAAAAAGCAAATTTGCAAACAAATCTTACCCTTATGTCAGGCATTTTAAGAATTCTAGTTAGTACCAACAACAATAAAGATGTCCACGCATCTCTGTGAGCTTCCGAATGTAAACTTAAAAAATATTCCAAAGCTTCTTTACAAACTAATATTAATTTTTGTTCAATTTCTGGCCAATCGCTTCGGCGATTGTCATCACTATACATTTTAAATAAGATTCGTAATACACATGCCAATGCAGTTGTCTCTTGTTTCAACAAATTAGGTTTTACTGCGCCCTTAAAGCCAGCTCTCCATAAAATATTTCTTTGCTCGTTATTAGAATTGAATTTTTTAGCGAATCGATGTGATTGCAATAAACAATCTGTTAGCTTTACCAAATGTACAGTATTTAAATAACTGTACATGCCTTGTTCTTCACGTTGACATTCTGCTGTCGAGACTCCATTAGATTTTTGACCAGTCAAATCAGCGGCTGCTAGTGCCAACGTTTCAGCATCTTCTTTTCTAGAAGTGGCTGGAAAGAACACTATATTATCAATGGTTTGTATCAATTCCAATTGAACTACACATTTAATTAATAAACTTGCGAAAATTGAATTCGCTGAATAAGTAGTTAATTCTGTTTTATTAATGTTGTCTTCAGAAATAAATTGGACTGAATTAAGATGAATGGAACTCGATGTAGAATTTGACCGTTTTAAGATTCCGTATTGAGGTCGAATTTCTCCATTTTCAGTGATAAAAGTTGTGGAATTATGCCTACTTGTATGAGTGCTGTCCGGTTTCCACGTCAGAAGCTCATGCTGCAATGTAGAATCAAATATATCTAGCATACATTTGCAAGTTTTCGTCCAAGTATCTTCCGTAAATTTAGACCCGTTTGAAATAACCAAATTTTCCAAACAATTAGTTCCAGATCGAGCTAATTGTTCGTTATTTTGTTGGACGCACCAATGTAATTGTGAATATAAATCCTCAAGTAAGAGAGGACCTAAGACATCAAAATATTGTGCAAAAACATCAATTATTGCATAAAGAGCATGATTACAAGTTGTTGTCATCCATTCTGCTTTTTCAGTATGATGTTCTGGTAGTTTCATGTTATCAAAAATTCGAAACAATATATTGAAAAGATCTCTCCACCAATATGGCTTAAAGGCATCTCCGTAGGTTTTAACGATTTCGAAAAGAACAGTAAGGCCGCGGGTGCGTACATCTAATTTGCAACGATTGACAACACAAGAGAGGGAAAATAACATAGGGAACCAGCCTCTCACCCAGACACGATCTTCTTCTGATACAGAAATGTCATTTTCCATTCCAGCATGTTCAGCAAATAATTGAGGAGCAACATTAACAGATACTGCACAGTTTCGCACCAAGCGAATTGCCTCCATGCTAGTATCTGGAAATTTCGCATTACAAGCAAATTCTGATAAGCATTTGACGGCGTCTTGGAAAGAATCAATCATAACAGCAAACTGCTTTTGATATAAATCTGTTATTATTTTTCCTGTCGTTTGAAAGGCTAATTCAACAATTTGCTCATCATTATCACCAGCAGCCAAATGGAATACTGAAAAAATATTTTTCCAACCTAAAAGAAGAATAATTAATTATTTTTTGTTTATTTTTTGCTTAAAAACAAAATTAAACCTAAATCTTTTTTTTAAATAAAAATAATGTTCAATTTATTATCTCAGAATGTAATTATGTAAATTGTCTAATAAGTCTTTATGCAGTAAAAAAAATTACAAAAATATTACTTTTACAAGGCAACAAAAAAATGTCTTCATTATTTATTTAAAACCGTTTCGTTCAAAAATTCTCAGTACTTTTGAAAAATAAACAAAATTTTAAAATTGTTAAAATTGTTTTGTCTTATTAAATAAAATTTAATTTGATTTATTATTTTACTGCACGTTTTTTACAACATTTTTCTAATAATTAATTTCGATTATATTCGCAATGCAAGTTTCCAAGGGCTGGTATTAAAATTTTTTCATTAATACCTCCATTTAAAATATAATATGTAAGCATTCTCAAGAAATTTTGGTTTTATTAGATTCTTATTGAATATATATAAAGAGAGAATGTACTTAATATTAAATCCTTGTAACAAAAAAAAAAAAACAAAATTACCAGATTTTATATTATGGGCTTGTGAATTCACCATTTGAGCTACACATCTAACAACCATGTCCCTTATTGCCAAAGAATGATTTTTTTTCATAATGTGTTCGAAAGGCCGCAAAAAATCTTTTTGAAAGCGAAAATTTGTAAACTCTCCCTTTTCAATGAATTTCATTGACAATTGTCTTAAAGAATCGATAGCGAAAAATGATATTTCTTCGTTTGAATTACAACCAACTGCATTAAAATGTTCACCAAGGACTTGCCAGATCCTAGACCACTGTAAACGAATGCGCCCCATATTGTAGTACGAAATTTCAACAATTTTTTGCAATGAAAACATACGCGGCTGAGTGTTATGCAGTTCGTCTATTGAAACATGGCAGAGAGCTTTAACAAAATCTACAATAGCATCTCCATCAAGACGAATGGAACCAGTGAATATTCGATCAACTGCAACAACAACACTTTGACTGCTAGTTTCTCCTATATGTTCTTTGAAACTAGGATCTAAGGCATCTTTTAAAGTTGTAGGTCCCGACAAATATTGAGGACGTACACCTGTTCCAATCAATTGAGCCAATTCCAACTGACTTATACATTTGACAATGTCTAACCAGCTCGATCCCAAATAGTTTCCGTCAGTATGTGCAACCGTTATAAGAGTTTTGATTGTGTCAATATTTTTCGCTTTCATTTCTGTAATGGGCGAATTTGCCGTAAGAAGTGTAAATCTTGCTAAAGCTTGAACGTATGCATCACGTTCTAGTGACATATGAAATATGCACGCAATACGTATAGCACAACGTATCCCATCCAAACATAAGCAAGCTATTTCTGGATCATCACAATCTTGTAGTCCGACACTAAATGCAGCCAAAAATGGTGTCCACGCCATTTTGAACATTGGTCTTACATGTTCTAAATGTTTGGCTGAGGTAAATGGCGATTTCACGTGAGAGACTGATTCCATTAAATTCTTTGCTGTTGTAGATATTGTTTCCATTTCCATGTTCCATAAGAATTTTCTTTTTTTTTCATTTACAATAATTTGTTTCCCAACCGGTTTCGTTGTAATAGGGACTTTCATTTTAATTTCATGACCAGCTATTTCATCGTATATATTTGAAAGATATTCTTCTGGTAAGTCTTTCGCATCATTTACACCTTGATTTAAATTAATATACTGTTCTTTTGTCATTTTATTTTTTACTTGGGAGGAATGTAAATCTGTTGTCAACATAATTATACTAAAAGCTAATACATAAACAGCGTCTGCAGATTGAAAGAGCTGGCTGTTTGGATTACATTCACAATAACGAGAAGCAAATTTTTCCATTAAACGATCAATTTTTTGAGCTTCTCCAGGTAAACGAAAACCTTCCAAAAAAAATCTTAAAGCTGCTACAACTTCCATTTTAGTAAAATTCAATGCATCAATGTAGGCGCACATTACATCTTTACTGTGTTCGTCATTTTCACCTAAGTAATTTCCAACAGTTGTCTTATCCAATCGATCATCTTGGTGTAACCATTTGGCAATAAGTTCTGGTGTAGCACCAAGAAGTCCTAAAACCAAATTTTTAATTATTTATTTAGAGCACGTAAATAAAAAAGCATTAGGATTATTTTAAATTTTACATTATTATGGAAATTTCGTCATTACGTTCATCGAGCAATGTAAAAAAAAACAGTTACAATGTCAGATGACTAATAAAAAATCGAGTATATTCGAATAATTATTTTAATACAAAGCAATTTTATAATTACAAAAAAACCCGAAAATTGAACAATGTTCTGTGGTAAATATATCTGTAATGTTATAATGTGAAATAATATCCAAAAGTAGAAAGATTTTTTTCAAATATTCGCTTTTTATTTATTTTTTATTAATAATGCGATTTATTAAAAGAAATAAAAATTAAAAATAATGTTATATACCTTTTTCTTGTAAAAACTGAACCCCCTTACGAGGTTTTCTATTAAACATATCAATACCGGTTTCCATAACTTCTTTCCTCATTTTCCGTTCTTCGAATGCTTCAGGTAGATCACTAAGAACTTCATGATTTTGTCCAACACTTTCTATTGAATTTAAACTTTGATTTGAACCACGTATTGATTTTATTTCGGGGGCGTCCTCCAAGTTTACGGGTGGTTTGCTCGAAGGTTCTCCAAGTGTGGTTTGTAAATTGGGATTTACGTATAAGTCTTTACTCCATTCAACCATACATTTTAAAATCGATACTAAACATTCAAGACCACGAATTCGCATTGATTTTTCTTGCGCTAATGTAGCTCCTAATTCTAATGCTTGACGTCCTTGAGCAATTTTTGATAAATCATTGACAAGCCGTTCGAACAAATTTGCTGCAGAAAAATCGCAATCGTAGTTAACATAAATATCGACAACTGATTGAGCATCTGCACAAATTCTGGTTAATGCTTGAATAACCATCCATTTGTGTTCGAATGACGACGACGTTGCTTCAAGAATATTCAAAAAAATTTCTTTAAAGAATACCTCAATTTGTCGTTTTAAATGAATTTTAAAATTTGACAAAAGCGCAACAAATATTGAAAGTGATAATTCAAAAACTTCTGGAACTAAACTTACTCCATTTTTTGATAAAGCAACACACAAATATTGCTTTATTGCCATTATAAACATTTCGTTTGAGCGAAAAACTGAGCCAGCATTTTGTAAAATTGACAATAGCAAATGTAACGATAATACTTTTGATCGCAATTCATGAGAGCGTGGATCCGGTTGACCTTCAGGTAATGGTTTCATTGATAATTTACATAAGGCTCTGAATACTAAAAATGCATCCTTTTGTAGAATGTGAGTAAATTTTGCAGTAACAATGGCATCATTTTCAGATTGTGATTCAACAAAATTAGAAATATTGTCCCCTCCGTTAAAGTTTTGTGACAATTCTTGTTCATCAAAGTGAGATTCTACAGCTGCCACGGCCGAATTTATTATTTCTTCTAGTAAATCTCTTGCAATTTCATCGGCGTCATCGCTTGAAATGTCTATTTTATTATTCCCCAATTTAATAGGAAAACAAGATGTGTTTATTTGCTTATTTCCTTCTGAAGGTGCAGTATTTTTTTCGATTTCCGAAGGAGACGTAACCGTCGGTGTTTGAGGTGGAACTTCAACATTAACCTAAAAACATAACAATGAATAATTACTACTTAATATAATTATATATGAATATATTTTTCAAGTTTTTTGTTATTTTTTTGTAAAATTAAAATTAAATTGATTTAAGTATTCAACTAATTAATTAAATACCTAAATCCTGATAATTTCTCTTTAGAATTAAAATGTAATTAACTTTAAAGCGCAAAGAAAAAAATAACTCTAAGACATTTTCTAAATACTTAAATATTCCAGAATTAAATTTTTTTTTGCTATGATTACAAACACCTTACCTATTTAGGTTCCTAACATTCAATTATTAAGGTTAGGTTAGGTTAAGTTGAAACCAACTTACTTAAATTTGAATAAAAAAATAATATTTAAGGGCCATGTTCTTGAAACAGTGCTCCTCGGAACCCTATAGAGTTCCGTGAAATTCTTCAAGGGTTCCAAAAAAAAAAAAAACGAAATTCAAAGATATTGCTTCATTTACTCAGAATTTAATACAAAAAAATTTTAAAATCTTAAATCAAATATAAGTACATTATAATAATTAATTAAAGTTAATTTTTCGCACACAATAATAATTGTGACGTACTTACTTAAATATTTTTCTATTAAAAATTTAATACTATTGTGAGTAGATAGGTATACATATACTTAACACGATCAAAATAGTTTGAATAAATTCGAACTTATAGGTATTTAAAGAAGTTAATTTGATCTCTATAAATTAATTTGTTTCAAATTTTTAGGCTAGGTATTATACCACCAGTAGCCAGTTGGTAAATATTTATTTTTTCAATAATTATCAAAATAAAATAAAAAGTTCTTAAGTTAATTTTTATATTTATACTTACCTACCTACCTAACTTCCCTGCCTAATTTAATTTACTTTAAATACCAACCTCGTAAGCTTGATTTTCCATCCGAGTAAAAATAACATTTAACATTTGTGTTAAAGTCGCTCTTGCCGTTGTTTGATTAACAAGATTTTTACTTGACAAATATATGTCGTAACAAGTTCGAACGGCCTGCAAAACAGTTCCTTCGTGAACTTCAACATGCTGCGAAGTTACAACAGTTAATAGTGCTTTAATGATTTGCAATTGAACACCCTCATCTGTTTGGGGTCCATTAAAACAATTACATATAGTATTAACAATTCTATCAATTAGAAATTTTCCTGGTGTCGATGAATCCTGTATATTGCCAGTTAAATGACCATAGGCAATTAATTTTTGCAAACAATCTAATGCTGTGACAACAATTCGTGGTGTTTTACTCTGGCATGCCAATTCAAATGGTAAAAAATATTTTTCTGCATTTATAATATTTGCAGAATCATTTTTTGGTAACGGTAAGGCTGCAGATTGTGGAACTGAATCAACGGCAGCGGACAATGCTGGATTCAATGTTGACTCTCTAATTTCAGCTCGAATTTCATCGAGAGCAGAATCACAAGATTTCTTTAATTGCGAATGATGGGATCGCTTAATGTCTTTATCGCTTAAAATTTTTTCTAAAGCACGAATTATAAACATTTCTTTAGTTTTTAATTGAGTTTTTTTCATTATTTAAATTAAAAAAAAAAAAAAAAAAAACTTTAAATTTTTAGAATTTCCTTTTTTTTCAATTTATTTGACATTTGTTGGCAAAAAAAAAATATTTTTTTCTTTTTAAATTTCTTCAAAACTAAACATATTTTTTTTTCTAATTTTCTATCTCTTAAATCTTATGAAAATTTTGCTGTTGCTTGCAGAAAATACAAAAAAAAAAGTTTCAATAATTTAAAAAAAAAAAATCTTTTTAAATTTCTAGAATTATTTGTTTTTTTTCTTTTCCAAAAATATTAAAATTCCACTTTTTATATCTAAAACTTTTATTTTCTTTTTTGAAAGTTTTAATGAAAATTTGATTAATAAGAAAAAAATTAAAACATAGGAACGACAGCAAAAATGACATAGATATTTTTATTTACGATGAGGTTTATTCGGCTGAGGTAATTCGACTTATTTCATATTTTGCTAGTCGGCTGAAATGACGACTCAAACAGAATTATGCAAGAAGTGATTTATTATGTTGACCATTACTTTACATGCGTATACGATTTTTTATCTGTGAAGTTCTTATACGAATATGAACACATTCTCATTGGCATGATTGTTGTGTCAATACAAGCGCTATTCGTATACAAAATTTGAAAATTAGAAATTTAAAAATTTGTATAACACTGTGGGATGCATGAATTTTTATAATTTAAAGAACAATAATATTTTTTTTTGGCCGATTTGACCTATTTTTGGGCAGGGAGAAGAGGCGGTCCCTTAGATGTTGCATACAAGACGATTTTTGGGGGAAACCTCAATTTCGGAGATATGGTCCTTCAAAATTTTTATACGTTACTTCATACGAAATACGTTTTTTAACTTTTTTGTGAGATGGCTTTGACGAGGCGCCGTGACATTTGTCCGCGATGAAATTTGTATGGAAAACTTCGCGGACAAATGTCATTTTGCAAAATGTCATTTGTCCGCGATTGTAAAATGACATTTGTCCGCCGCGAACAAATGTCTCAAAATTAGCGGACAAATGACATTTTGCAAACTGACATTTGTCCGCGATTGAATTTCTAACTTTAGCGGACAAATGTCATTTTGCAAAATGTCATTTGTCTGCGATTGATTTTTCCAATTTTTAGAGGACAAATGTCATTTTGCAAAATGTCATCTGTCCGCGATTAAAATTTTTAATTTTTAGCGGACAAATGTCATTTTGAAAAATGTCATTTGTACGCGATTGATTTTTCAGTTTTTTTAGCGGACAAATGTCATTTGTCCGCGATTGATTTTTCAGTTTTGGAGATACTGCAGATTACGTGAACCACTCAGAATTGTCTGAAGCTTGGAAAAGGGTAGAGGGGTAGAAGCCCCCAAATTCTTCATACATTTTGTATGTGCAATTTTTGTTTTTTGCCCGATTTCCCACTTAAAGAGAGGGCGGTGGGGGGCGGCGGGCGGGCAGGTGGACTGGTGGTTGTTCAACCACCAAACCAACCACCAGTCCGCCCGCCCGCCGCCCCCACCTCCCTCTCGTTGTGCCGATTCTGATTGGTTCACGTTATCTGCACTTTAGACTCAAATTTTTAGCGGACAAATGTCATTTTGCGAAATGTCATTTGTCCGCGATTGCTATTTTAAATTTTTAGCGGACGTCATTTTGCAAAATGTCATTTGTCCGCGATTGATTTTTTAAATTTTTAGCAGACAAATGTCATTTTGCAAAATGTCATGTCATTTGTCCGCGATTAATTTTTATCGAATCGCGGACAAATGTCATTTTTATGTCCGCGATACAAAAACAAATCGCGGACAAATGTCCAACCCCCCTTTGACGAGAATTTAATTTTTCAAAAAACAGGAAGGGAGAGGTAGAGGAAGGGCGGTTGGTCAGTGGGATTTGCGGCTGGCAAAAGCAACACTCTCAGATTTATCCCACACAAATATTAAAAATTTAAAAAAAAAAAAAAAACAATACATTTATAAAATCATGCGATTCTATTTCTCTAAATAAAAAAAATAAAAATAACTATTAATAAATTAATAAAAACAATAAAACTTAGACCAAAATTAAGTTCAGTCACTGACGGCGACTTTATCATACTTTCATTTATTTTGTTACGGTTCGCCGTTCACGCGCACCAGTTACGTTGAGTTTAAATCCGTAATTATATGACAGTTTGTTCACTGATCACTTTTTGACTCTTCACTCCATTTCATTTCACAGAATTTTGTTGGATTTAAAAAAAATTGATTTTTAAAATTTAAACAATAAAAAATAAAAATTTTTTGATTAAGAATTTAATTTCAATTTAAAATAAAAGAGGTAAATAAAATATTTGAAAAAAAAATATTTATAAGCTGCTTTGTTTGACTTAAAAAAGGATTTTTTTTTTTTTTTAACTTTTTAACTTTAATTTCATTACGTAAGAATAAGAATTAACCTCGTCCACTTTGTTGGGCCCAAGCATATTTAAATTAATTTTTTTTTTTTTAATTTTTAGAAATGAGTTCTATTGCACCACCTGGAAGCATTCCAAAACCAATTTTGAAAGGCCTCCACAATGCCACTATTAAGAGAAATTTAATTGTCTCTCTTGGATTGGTAGCAATTGTGAGTGTTTCTTACAAAATTCTAGTAAATGATCGCAAGAAAAAGGATTATGCCGAATTTTACAAGTAAGAATAATTAAAAAAATATTTTCATAATATCTCGAAGAAACTGCACTTCGGTTGATTAGTTACTTCATTATTATTATTACAAGGTAGGTAGGTACCCACCTGCCTAAATATATTATTCTTACTAAGGCACAAGAGAGGTGTGAAATTGTTGAAAATTCTAAAAATATGAATAGTTATTATTCTAAGTGCCGTAGAAATAGTACCTATCTATCTAAGTATAACAAATAGGTAGGTATACTTTTACGTTATACCTATACTTACATTATTTATTCTTTGTTAGCTATATCGCGTCGATTGGTGCAATTTTATACTACCTAGGTAGATATCTGAAAAAGCAATTTATAATTTAAAAAATATTTAAACTGAAGTACCTAGGCTTACTAGTTTACTTTTGTCGATTGACTTTTAAAACATTTGATTCGGGATATTTCCAAATTGAACAATGAACTAAAACTGAAGTTCTAGTTCTAACAACTGGTGCCTTCAAATTCGATAAAAAAAAATCCATATATATTATAGTTTGACTTTAATTAAAAAAAAAATGAATTAATCTAGATAATATTAGTTGCATAAGTAATTTATGATTCATATTTTCAAATACAATTAAGTAACTTTAATTTTAAATTCGATGGTTAAACATTAAAAGTAAACATTTTTTTTTAAATATTTGCACTTTTGAATAATTTTAAATAATTTACAAAGAATTTGGGTCTGAAAACGTTTTTCCCTTGATAACCGAAAACTCATTAGTACTTATTACTATGTTTTCATGATTGGGTTGAGACAGAGTTGAGTTTTCGTCGAGTTGAAAAATTTCTTTTTAAAAATCAAATCAACGAAAATTCAACTCTGTTTAAAAAGCAATTAGAGATTAATAATTAATCCTAAGTATTTTGTCAACTTCATGGAATAGATTTTTGTAATACTATTTATGCCAAATTAATACAATATATAAGGTGAAATTAATTTTTTTTTAGGAACTACGATGCTAACAAATCTTTTGAGAGAATGAAAGCAGCTGGACATTTTCAATCCTGTTCATAAGTTTGAAAGTTAGAGAAACTTAATTAAATGTCAATGTAAGAGAAAAATGTTAATAAATTAATTACATATTATAAAAGTATTATACTGTTTTTTATTATACTAATTTGGGAACAAAGAGATAGATATTCTAGCACAAAATATAATGTACGAAAATGGAACAAAAGGTGGTCTATTTTTATCCTTTTTTCTGATTTTCGGGTAGAGCTATAATTTCCTAAGATAAAAATAATCCAAGCTGTTGTTTCTGAAGTGTTTATGGGTTACCATTAACATTATTTCTTTACGAAAATGGAATCTTATAATAGTATTGATAATTGAAAATTTCTTTAAGTTCACATTCTTCACTGTAAAAAACTTACGAACGACGATTTCTACTTTTATCGTATTTCACAACAGCCTCTCATACACAAGAAGTTTTTTGGTGAAACTCACCAGTTACCATATTTATTTGCCATATTTCAGTATGATTTATTTTTATTTTAAAACAGACTACTATTCAATAATGGCGAATTTCGGATAACAAAGAACTTTGATTTTGTGAAATAAATTTTTTGAATTTGATCTGGTGGATGTTGGATGAAGGTACTTTCTGTGTAAATTAACTCCACGTCCACCCAACGATAATAATGGTTATAAAACTAAAAACAACAAAGTCTATTTTAGTGAAAATATTGATAATCATAAGGAAGGTTAGTTATAAAAAAAAGTTATTAAAGTCCTCTAGAATATGTTACAGTAAAACGAAGCTTTGTTTATAAGCACATCACTAATCAAAGAAAAATATCCGTAAAAAAGTAAACTCTCCATCATTTATCATCACTATATAAAGAATAAATAGGAATAATTTAAGTTATTCTAATTGGATGAGAATACAGTTTGAAGTTGTATTCTGCCACTGCACGTCCAGAAAATAGGTAGGTACACTGTATAAGCAAAAAAAAATTTTACAATAGGTATAATGCTCTTCTGATAGGCTAAATATTGGAACTGCATTCATAAATTAGATAGAATATTTATAATATAATGGGGGATTTTGTAAGAAAGATATTTACCTTAAAATCTTACGTAAATACTATTTTTTCAACTCAAGTGAAACTAGAAATACATAATTTTTCAATTTAATCAATACAATATTTTCACAAAATTTTAAAGTTGAGTTATAAATTATAATAACACCTATGAAATGATGTTAAAAATTGAATTCAAATTTCCCCTTCATCATGTGTAGGGCATCCAATATCGATAGTATCGATTCCGAGATCTCGGAAATATTGGTCATTTTCATGGTATCGAATTATCGGAATTGGTTTGGCTCAGTATCGATATTTCGATATTGAAAGTATTTCTATTAAGCAAATTCTCTTTTTTAACTTTTGCCTTTAAATTTTAAATCAACATGAACATTTCCAATGATTTGAAAAATCAGCCCAAATCAAAAAAGGGTAATAGTTCGAATACGAAGGATGCATTGAAAGCTGTTCGCGGGGAAATGGCCACTTTCGAAGAGGATGGGACGCGGGGGTCCTACGCGTGGAGCCTACGAATATTTGAAGCACGTAAAACCATCCAGTGTCGAATCTATAAGGTTCCCGCCAGTAGTAACTTTGTAACAAAACTGCGTTCATCTGTAGAAGATAAAACTTTAAAATACCCTACGTTTTCTGCGGGCCCACTTCCAGAAAGAAAATCAAAAGAAAATATTTAAGAAACTAAATAAATCTATTCTTAATTTTAAATTTTGCCAATTTTTATTTTGAAGAAATAAATGTTCATTATTTACATTTTTATTTTTTATTTTTGTTTATTCATATCTGAGGATTTTTTCATTAAAAAATTGTTTTTAAAATTTTTTAATTGTAAACATTCAATATCGATATTAATATCGGAATCTCGGAATTGAAAAATTTCAATATCGAAATTGAAAAACCTGTCCGATATTGGATGCCCTAATCATGTGAAGCTTGAAAATTTATGCATAAAAAACTTGAAATAAACTATAACATTAATCCATTTATATGACATTTAACTACATGAAAACCGAAACAAAATATGTATACGCAATAATCCATACCTATAAGATTATTGCTGTCTCCAAAAGTAGTTTTTCATATATCGTCGGTGGGCCTACAAAAGTCGCTACCGGTTATTTTTTCGATTTTCTATATGACTGATTTTTAAAAATGCCGGTTCTGTCGGTGTATTCAGATAGTCAAAATGGTATGGAAATGGTATAGAACAGCTGGTAGAAACGATCATTTAAGTCCGACGTAATATTTAAATCTACTTGATTGAAAAAAAAACAGTTTTTGCCCCCTGTAAAATTTGTGTTTCAACATATAGTGGATTTTGTAGGTTCACCGATGATAATTGCGGTTTCAAAGCTCTATAAACTATAATAATTAATATATGTTTCAAAACGCAATAATCCATATATAGATTATTTCTATATGTAAGGGAGAGGGCTGGGTTATGGGTCGGGTTTTTTTTTTTGGCCTTTAATTCATAAATTAGCAAAATAAAGTATGTAGTGTTATAGGTACATTGTTGAAAAGGTTATGTTCTTACGCAGCTTTTCTCCGAAGAAAGTATAGTGATTCAAAAAACTCGAAAAATTTTATGACCATTTTTGTGAGTACGTTAAAAAATTTCGAAACAAAAGTGGCTGGGTTGTGGGTCACCTAGAAAAATCTTAATTAAAATGGAAAAAATTGAAGTAAAACCTCGATAAATATCAAAAATATTAATTTTTATCAATTTTAGAACCCGTCAATGGCAAAAATAATTTCAAAAAGTGACAGTTTTCTCAATAATTCATCAATTTAAAAAAGTTGATTTTTTGGGGTTCAATTGTTTTCGGTAAAAATATAAAAAAAATATAAAAAAACATGCATTAAAATACTGGTCAAATCATAAAAAACACTTTATACTGACAAAACTAACGATATTTGACACTTATATATGCTGTATATGCTATACAGTGGAAAAAAAATGGTGACCCACAACCCAGCCAATCGCTGACCCACAACCTAGCCATGACGCCATTTTTAAAGTCGACGAATAAAAAATTTTCCATTCGTATATCATCACAATGCCATACCAATTCGAAAAATATAAGATTTAAACTAAATGTTAATGTATTCAAATCACCTCTTACGATTCATTTACTCAACAAAATGGCACTTTGAAAAAATCTTAAAATCACTTTTTTTTATCGATTTTCACACTTGGTATATGCAGCTTGTATAAGCAATACGTTCATTCACTTCGGTGTTCGCTTAAAAACTACCTTGTGTCAAAACAAAAATTTGACAGTAGTTAGATCCGCCACTTTTGCTTTGCAGAAAAAATTACCTGACCCTCAACACAGCATGACCCACAACCCAGCCCTCTCCCCTACAAATGTCTATAGATTATTTTAGGGCCCTGTGACCTGCATTGATCGGTTCATGTCGATCATCACCAATGATATAAACATTTATATAATTTTGTAATAAACTTTTTATTTTTTATTTAAAATTCTTAATTTTACTGTTAAATACATTAATATATTTTAGATAATTTTTTAATTTGTTTTCTATTTAATATATATTTTATTTATAATTATAATTATTTTGTAGTAAATATATATATAGAATTAGTTTTTAATAATTACAATTTACTTTTCTACTCAAATCTTTGTTTTTTTTTTTTTTTAATTAAAGACAAATTTACAAAAAGAAGAATCTTATAATTGTATTAAGAAATTAAATTCATAAAATTAAAAAAAATCAACATAATAATTATATATAAGCAAAAAAATGTACATAATATTTACATTCAAATTTATATTTTTACAATTTTTTATAAAAATGAGTAAAATTTTCAAGAAATCTTTCAAATAACTAAAAAATATTAAAATGCTGATGAATGGATTTTGATGTGATAAAGTGAAATTAAAATTTTAAATGAAAACAATACTAACTAAATTATATCGTCAACTAGTTAGCACATCCATATTTTAAGTTTTTGTCCATAATTTGAATGAACAATTTACTTTTTTTTTTCTTTTTTAGAGAAGACTTTATGCAAAACATGAAATCCTTACTATTTGAAAATTGAATATAAATATAAAAAGTTTATACTTAATTGGATTTGAAAATGTGGCCAAAAAATAGAGCATTATATTATTGTATACATAGCATGAGTTATTCTCCAATGTGAGGGGTCAATATACAAAATGTAAGAATTCAATATAATAAATTGAAATTTAGGAAATTTGAATGTTTGAATTACAAATAAGAATTACCGTTGATAAATAAAAATTATCTACTTCTTTTCTTTTCTTTTCAGTACATTGAAATCAAAAAGGATTGATTTTATACAAGCTTTTAGTACCGATATTATTACAAATTAATTTCATAACAAATTAAAAATTGAATAGTCGCCTAAGTTGGAATTTTATTAATTTAATTACTCATGAAATTAAAATATTATCTTTGCGTTATTAAACCAAATTAATTTTATAACAAGCTTTTATTTTTATAAGTTGGTGTATAATTAAGTTTATAGTTTTTTAACAATAATAACTTTAAGTAAAAATCAAAGATAATTTTTGTTGTAATGTAAACAAAAAAATTGATTTAGGAAGACGTATAGTTTTCCATTTAAGTTAAATTTCAATTTTAAATGCAATCAAGGATAGGGGTGTTATAGTGGTTGAATCTTGAAAACTCTGAAGAATATAATATTTGGAAATTAATGTGAAATAATGTTTTTTTTATCTATGGGCAGATATTTAAGGAAAAAAAATATTCTTGAGAGTTGTAAACGAAATCCTTTTTCAATTGATTTAAGCATTTAGTATCCAGTAGCAAGCTTAGTTTCAGAACTCTTTACTCGTCTTTCCTAAATAAAAATAAGATACTTTTCAAGGCTCTAGAAAAATCGTAGTTTCCAAAACTGGCTAAATAAATACAAGATAAATTTTGGATTTCTACCAAAAAAAAGGAAATCAGAGCTCAAAAATTTTGTATACTAAAATAACATTTTCTTTTTATAATGATATGAGTACAAAAGAAGAGTTTAAATGTACAGCGATTTTAAGTGCTTTTCTTCTAATAAAATTAACAAGAATATAATTAATGTGTTAGTTTATTGATTTTTTTACATATTCCCTGGAACTCAATTACATCATCCAGATCCTCTGTAACCTAATTATTGGAAACGAATGAATTGTATAAGAATTTAAAAATCATAAAAAATTTATAACAAATAACAGAATAACAAATTTAATGTATACAAAAATTAACAAAAGTTTACATTAATCCGTGAAGTAAAGCACTTTAATGATAGTTTACATAATAAAAATGCATATTCATTATAAAAAGACAAAATTTAAACCTCTACTGATTTTTCTTAAAGGATGATATCTCTATAATTTAAAGAATTTTGTTTAAAAGGTGTAATAAAAAATACTACAGTGACTATAACCCCAAAAAAGGAACTTAAAATTTTTCGTCTTAAACATTGAAATATTTAACTAAAAAAATAGTCAATTAAAAAAAAAATTGGTAAATTTTAAGATGTATATGTATTACACATTGTTTTTCAAGAGAAATTCAATGGGTTTTTTATAAAATTCCTCCTATTTGTTATTTCGAAATGAAAAAAAGAAAATACTCGTTATTACAATGAGTTACCATTCCTAATTCACATAGTACTAAATATTTAAAATTTCAAAACCGAAGTTAGTTAAATTATCGCAGAACATATTTTTATTATAATAGTAATAGGAAAAGTAATCTGCTCTTTACAATGCTCAGAATTTGCACAAATAAATAATGTGAAATCTTTTTTTTCTGATTATTAAGCCACAATAGTAAAAATAAAAAATAAATAAAATCAATTTTTCGATCTTACTTAAATAAATTTAAATATAAAAATATAATATTTCAAGTATCCGTTTTTTGTTCAAATATTTGACTTAAAATATAAAATCTAGCAATGCAAATTAAATTTAATAAAAAAATGACATTATTTACATGGATTTCCTCATTTTATTCAAAATATTTTTTGTTCAACAATTTAAGTTGATGTTTTTTTTTAATAAAATCGTTCTCCCATCCTCAGAAATTCTAGATACAAGTTATGTTAAATACAATTTATTCCTTAAATAAAAGTCAAACTGATTATTACTTTTTTTTAATAAAAATAATTTATAGCTTTATAAATCAAACTTTTTTTCCTTTAAATTAATTATTTTAACAAAAAAAAAAAAAAGAATATATCTGCTAAAAGGAGAATTACAAAGTTATTAAATTTTTATTATTACCTTTACTTTAATCTTAATTTAAAATATAACATAATTTTAAAATATTGAATAAAAACTTATTTCGAATACTTTACATTTAATTTTTTTTTTACACGTTTTACGGCATCTAAATTATTTTACTTATTATCTACAGAAAAATAATATTTTTTTTTTCATCATTGAATTAAATTTATAATATAAAATTAATAATATTAAATTTCTAAATATATTCACAGTTTTTTTTTTTTAAAGTAATTTCATAATATTCATGAAAAAACCAACAGAAATAAAAATGTTCAAATTAATGAAATTATTTATTATTATTTACATACAAATGTACTAGGTATATCATACATTTTTTTTTTCAAGTTTTTGTAATCGAACAATGAAAGTAAAATTGCAGACGTCGTGATAGCTTCAAAAGATATAATTATGAAGTTTAAAGTTTCTATATTAAATCGTTCTTTGAAAATAAAGGTATTTTTTCGTGTAGTAAAAAAGTTCTGAATAAAACATCAAATTTGTGAAAAATTAAGCTACTATATAATGTCGTAAATATGTAATGTATAAGTTGACTAAGAAAAAATCTAATTTAATGCAAAAAATAAACCAAAGACCAACAAAAACAAGGAAGTTAATCTGAATATTGGAAATAATTATGTACGACTGTGTCTTAACCTGAATTAAAATAAGCAATAAAACAGAATTAAGTCTCTTAATGAACTTCCAATCTAAAGCCCAAAAATCTTTAAAAATTCTTTTTAGCACATTCATTTTTTGTTGAAGTTTGGAAAAAGTTTCTGAAGTTAATTTCATTTCATTAAATATATAAGATTTTTAATCAAAAAAAAAAAAAATCCGCAAATTAAAATATTTTTGGGTATTCTTAATTAATTTCCAATTTTCTACTGCAACCCAAAAGACGTTTATTCCATTTGTTATCGCAAAAAAAATAAGTTTTTTTTTAATTTTTCTCAAAAAAAATATTCAAATGAAAACCCTATCCTGGTTCTTTTTACGATTTCAATTAATTCATATATCCTGATTTGAAGATTAAAAAATATATTTTGAACCCTTGATAAAAATGATAATAAACCTTGATAATAAAAAAAATAAAAATAAAAACGATAAAAGCATATATTATTATTATCTAATTATTCCTATGATAAACATAATATCAAAAGAAAATTTTTTCCTGAAATGTAAGCATTAAATATAATACGTTTATTTACGCACCGAAATTAAATTTTGCATTTTAAAATAACAAAAAAATCCCTTTTTTCACCTGACCAAAACCAACGAATTAAATTAAGATTTAGAGAATAATCTTCAACTTTATTAAAATTAAATATCTTTAGTAAAAGAAAAATTAAATACCTCTCAAGGGACTGCATAATTAAGTTTCATTACTAAAATGACTTTATTAACAATAAATAAAGGTATGAAAATAAAAATATAAGTAAAAAAGTATTCATTTAACAGATTAATAACAGATTGTTGAAAAAAATGGATCTAAAATTACAATGCATTCATTATTTTTAGTGGAAGTGAAATTCATTTATTTATAAGTATTTTCTGTAAGTTCATAATACATATTAAAAAAAAATATTCATCTCCAATTCAGTTCAAGTTTATTAGTAAGACAGGGAAGCTAGATAAGCTTTTTTTTTTGTTCGACAAACCACTTAAAACTTATCATTTAAGTTTTATTTTATTTTTTCAATAACACTAAAAATTAGTAAATTCATTATACTTTTATCGTGAAATAATATGAAAATAAATTAATAATAATAATATAAATTATGTATATCATCTGAATCAAATAAGAAGTCTATACACTTAATGTGCTAGATAAGGGCAGTAAAAATATTTGAGAAATTACATAATAAATGGTTGTATTCATAATATTATTACAGTTTTTATAGTATTTAGATTGTTGATGAGTTTATTCATTTAAACAATAAATCATCGAATATCAAATAAACGTGAAATCTAAAAAAGTTAATGACATAAACATAATTAATGAAAATAAGTTCCCAAAAGAAAAAAAGAAAATTTAATGTCCCTTTTATTCTAACAGTCTAACAGCGTATTAAAATTACTTATTTTGATTCCTAAGAAAATGTACCTATTGCTGTTTTATTTAGTATTTTAATAAATACGAAAAAATTTATTTTCAAATTTTCCTCCTATTATTCAAGTATTTAAAATTTAAAATTTTCAAAACGATTTACATTAAATGAAATTTTCTTCTTCATTTTCGAAAGCTGATAACTGAAGAATATTCGAAAAAATAATAACATGACGAAAAAAAGGCACTTAAATAATTGAAAGTCTTTAGAGTTATTTCCTATAACCATTCAAAAGAAAAAAATAGTTTTTACTTTTTATAAGATTTATTCTATGATAAATACTTTTATGTACTTTAAACCGAACATAACTTTTTATTTCTTAAGCTTTTGAATATCATTTTCTAAAAAATTTCTAAAGACTATCTTGAATCCCTTCAATTTACGAAATATAATGAACTCGTATTTTCTCATAAGATATTCAGAACTTATTGATATCGTACTAATTGTATAAATTCATAAGAAATCCTTCTCTAATTATTAGTTTTCTCAGTTTAATCGACTGAAAAATGTATTGCACACAAAACTATTAAAAGTGCTGCTATAAAGCTTTCATTGTAAAAGAACTAATAAAAAAAACAGATATTAAATATATTTCGGTTATAATATCTTGAATTTAAGTTGAAATAAAAAAATCTAGTGCTTCATATTCATATTCTGTAGGATAAACGAAGCTTAAGATACCATAATTTAGACTTAATGCAGTTTATTTAAAATTAATTTCTATATTTTATATATAAAAATACTTTTTTTTTCTTTATGAAAGTAATAAATTTAGCGTAATTGAAGAAATATTTTTTCATTAAAAGCTAAAAACGTTTTCTAAGACACTTGTGTTCTTTTTTATATTAAATACTTTTTCTCTCTAATATTTTTCATTATGATTTTTTACACCATTTATTATTACATTTAATTTTAAGGGTGTTTTTTTTTGTTGTTTGAAAAAACCGGAAAAATTCATAACAAATTTACAAATATATACTATGATTGTTGATCTACATTCTACACTGCTTTCCATCTCTCGTCATTTCTCTATTTCACTTTTCTCTTTTATTATTGAGTTTTAAATAAATAATCTCTATAGCACATTTTATTTTTTATCAAGCCATTTCGTTCAGTTCAATTCAATTGGAGTTAAAATTTCCTAAGAGTTATATAATTTTTCAACAATGAATAAAATTTTATTGTTCGTGTTATACATTTTTATAATTAATTTTCATTTACAATTAACGAGCCCTTGTTCAGCCACATTTATCATTTAACAAAAGGAAAAATATTGCTCTCTGGAAAAAAATACACTTTAGGTTGATGATCAAACCAATACGAGAACTGAATTAAAATCCCGAACTTAATCGTTAAAAATCTTAATTGTTTAAAAGCAATAATTAATAACACGGATTTAAGTTTTATCCACAAAATAAAATAATGGAATAAATTAAACTATTTTATTTTACCCTGTTCGTAAAAAATCGCAGTTGAAAATGTTATTTATATTACCGAAATGTATTCTGCTAAGGTAAAATAGTTTAATTTATTTTATTATTTTACTTCGTGGGAAAAACTTAAATCGTTGCTTTACGATTATTATTTGTTGTTTCTAAACAATAAAAGAACGCTTCATATGAATAAAAATTCATTGGAAAATAATTTTCTTTGTAATGTTGTTCTTCATACATAAGAATTCAACTTATGATAATTCCACAATTTAAGACGAATTTTGCCGGACTTTTTATATATTATATTTTTACTTATTATTTATAAAATTATTATTTCGTTTGATTTTACTAGAAAGAAAAAATAAGTATTTTTTTAATATTTCAATGAAAGTACCTTACAATTTCTGCGGTTTTTGAATGAAACTTATAAATTAATGATTCGATTATTTTTACAATATTATACACTTTTTACAACGACTGTTTACTATGTATGTACAGCTAACAAATCAGGCATATTCCATTCATTATAAGAAAAATAATAAAAGCTGTTAATTATCATGATTCATGACACAAATAACTAGCAAATAAATTTTTTCAAACACATTTGATTAAAATTAAAATTAACTTCAAAAATTAATCTTCTTTTAATATGCAACCAATTATCTAACTTCAAATTTTTTTAGATCATGTGTTATTAGTATAATTTGATTGATTTCGACACAAGTAATGTAAACAAAACTATAAATTAATCCAATTCTGAATTAGTTATTATATTTTAATCTTCTTCAGATGAACTCATCATCATCATTAATATTTCTGGAGAAGACTGCTGTTCTGACGACGATGAAATATTTATATTAGAGTTTTGCTGAAGACGAAAATATGTAGATGAGTTATCGTCTTCGTCTTCGTCATAATCACCAGGAGATATGCAATTAAATTGTTCAAAAATATTTTCGCTATTAAATTGTTTAGATGGCTCTTGTGATGAATCATCAATAATATGAATTAGATCGTTACTTGAATCTGCTTGCAAATGTTGTGTGTTATCCATATTAATATTAGGAGACTGCTCAGTGAAAAACACTATAGTTGAACTATTATCAGAATCTTCTTCTGCAAACTCACTTTTATAACTATTATCATTGGTATTAAAAATAACATCTTTATCGAATAACAACGAATTATTTTCGTGATTGTTTCTCAATAATTCCGAATCTAACGGAAGATTAATATTGTTATTATGAACATCTTCTCCTTGCGTCCCAACCAAATTCACTTCTTCTTCTTCTTCTTCTTCTTGTAAATCTATTAGCCCTTCTTCTATTATTGATTTTTTTATGTCATGTTTTTTTGGTGTGATCGAAGTCTCCATCAATTCTTGATTGCACATCAACTTTTTGGGAAGGGCAATGCTACTTTCTTGAGGAAGTTGTAAATTGTCTAGTTGAATATAGTTATTTTCTTCCGAAAGAGGTTTGATAGAATTTTCCATTCTTCCTTTTTCGTTTTCATACACATAATATTTATCCAAATCAATAACATTGGTTGAAACGCAAGCAATTGGTCACTCACCATCCTTAGATCCACGACGTTTTCGAACTTCATTAGAGTCTGCAACAGCTACAAAATTGAAAGAACAATTTTTAAATTTAATTGTTTAGAAAAATCTTATCAAATTAAATCAATAATTAAATTAAATTGGAATGGTAAATAACGCGCGAATGTAGGTTTTGCCTTTCGTCAAATGTTGGATCCTTAAAGTTAGCTCTTAATCGGAATTGGTTGACCTGTGAATGGGATCCCATAATTATTTATTCGTATTTTTTAATAGAGTTATATTTCTAAATAATTTAAATTCAAAGTCTATAATAAAGCAATCCTGGCAGCTCTAACTTTATGCTGCTTTGACTCAAACGACGGAAGTGGCACAGGAAATTGATATAATTCGGATATAAACAAAACTTTATAAAAACCAAAAAACCAACTGATGGAAGGTTATCTGTCCATTTGTACGATAATTTGTACGATGAAAAAATCTGTTGATGCCACAACATATCAAACGTCTAAGGTAGCAATCATCGATTAGTCACACTCTAGTAGCGAGTTATTCATTATGGTTTGTCATGATATTTAGCAGAGATATAAACCGGACAGTATCATCAGGTCTGTTAAAGGAGTCGGATGAGAACACAACGTTGGTAACTAGACCAACAGAATCTCCCGTTTCGAAGTATAATTGGAACTCCAAATATTACCTGATTTCTCCACTAATAATGTAATGTGTTACTCACTTTAAAAAAATGTTTACGATAATAATTTGTTTTTTGTTATTTTTAAAACATATTTAAAATTTTTAAAACATAAAATTTCTCACTGTGTATTTTTGATGCACTTACCTGCACTTCGGGTCTTTCTCCTTACTTCTGGATTATTTGAACAGCTAGTACTATTATTATTTAAATTGTTTTCATTGTTGCTATTACTATCTTCACTGTTATCAATAGTGTTCCGACTATTGTTATTATTACTGGTACTTTTATTATCATCATCGTTATTGTTATTGTTATCATTGTTCTGATTACTTTTACTATCATCTGATTTATTATTATTAGAGTTCAAATTGCCCGAACTTCCCAAGTCCATTACTGTATTTTTGTTATAAGTATTTTTATTAGCAGCTGCACTAGCTCTAACACTGCGCCTAGTACTAATTTTATCACCTAAAGGAAAAAAAACTTTTTTAGTGTTGTTTCCCTATAAAAGAAATTATCACTTATTTTGATAAAATACGATAAAAAATAAAATGTAAAAAAGTATCCTACTCAATCGCATGCACATTTTACAAAGTACTTTTTACAAAATCAGTATTATCAATAATGGAAACGAAAGTATAACTTTTAATATTATCCAATCCGTCAGAGATCTCTAATTTTACCGTATTTTCCCCTTATCACATTTTGACATTTACCTTATTTGAGTTTTAACCTCAACTACAAATGTTAAAATGATTGGCTGATGAGCAAAATCTCAAATAAATTAAAAAATTTATTGCAAATAGGTTGTTTGGTAAAAATTTTATGAATTTTGTAGAATTTATAAATACATACAGTTTTACGTAATATATTATATTAACTGTACGAACAGTGTTTCAAATATGTATTATAATACTTTTTGAACTGAATTTGACCGGTTCTTCATTTTGATCAGTTATTACCAAAGTGGTCTATACTTTTTCAACACACTTTTTCACTCGATCTACACTTTTTCACTCGATTTCAAAATATATTTCTACAACATAAACGACGAGCAGAACAATCCTTATTTTAAATACTCTAAATACCCCTTTTTTTCTTCAAAATCAACGAAAAGTTTACTTACTTGGTTCATTATCACAATTAGACACATTTGGTGACACTTTAGAATTACGGACTTTTGAAGCTACCTCTACCAAAGGTTCATCTGAATCAGAAGATTCCGTTCCTTCAATGTTTTTCTTTATATTCTCTGTGACGCAATCTGTGATATCTGTCGTTTTCGTTTGATTGATTTTTTTTGTCTCTGAGTTACTCTCTATCTTTTCAAGGTTACTTTTCGTTTCCGTATTATTCGACCTATTCCGTTTTTCGGGCATCTGAACACTGTTTTTATTCGCAATGTCTTCAATATTCGATGCAGCTGAACTTTCGGAGCTTTGTCGTTTACGTTTACTACTAGTTGTTTTTACCACATTTTCCAATTCGCTAGCTTTAAAGTCGTGTGTTGAGGATGATCTTAAACCTGATTTTTGATTAGCATTGGCAACGGATGCAGATGTTGTAATTGTACTTGAATCTAGTAAATTCTGTTTTGCTATATTAGAGAGAGCTGGAGAATCCAGAGGACTTTCAAGACGACTTGTAGCCCTAGTTCGAACTCTAGATGGTTCAGTATCCGGCTGATGAGGAATTTCAATTGAAAGTGGTGAAATATGTGTTGGAGGCGCCTTAACTTTTTCTGAACCAATCAAATCCATTTTATTGCTCTCACTTTTGCAATTATTGTGTTCCGTTTTAGATTGTTTCTCTATTATCAAATCATTTTCTTTTTTTATTTGACCACTACTATTCTTTCCCAAAACATCCACCTCAACTCGTTTTGATATAAAGTCTTTTGATTCATTTGTTTTCAAATCTAAGGAAAGTTTTCTAGTTAAACAACAACCTTTACTTAATTGTTTCTCTAGGGAAACATTAGTATTATCGTTCATATCGTAAGTTTTCAAAGTTTCTTCAATTTCTCTATTTTCTATGAATAAACTTCTCAAGTTATTTTGTTGAGTTTTATTTACACATAATATTATCTTATCATCGGATAGGCTTTTCAGTAAATCCTCTTTTATGTGTTCTCCATTTAATTTTGGAATCGATGGAGGCTGTAAAAAATCACTGTCATTAACGCCTTCCATTTTCGCTAAAGCAGCTTCAATATCATTAATACTTGTAATTTCATCAATAACCGACTTTTTTGTTATTTTAATTTTTGCATGCTGTTTATCGACTACGGAGGAATGAATGTGATGATTATTATGTGTTAGTAAATGCTGCTGAGGACTAGATTGCTGATGTGGAGATTTCTCAGACGCAGCATCCATTGACTCGATTCCACTATCTTCACCTGAAATAAAATGTTTTTCTTATAATAACCCGGAAATCATTCTCATATTAAAATATATACAAATGTTTCAAATCAGAGTATGTATATTGTTCCGATTATTACCCCTTATCATCGAACTCACTGAAATACGATTTTCAAACAAATGTCAATTCACAGCGAATTCGGAATATGTCTGTAAATTGATTTTGAAAAACATGATTGATAATAATGAAATTTTTTCTACCAATAAGTTTTATTCAAAAATACCTATAATCGATATTTTTTTACTGAGCATCTAAAATATAATAGTTTATATTTTGAATGTTATGTAAAAATAAAAATGAATGCCCTTTTGATCTCAAGTGACAGGATAGTAAGCTAGTGCTAGACTACTAAATTAAATTATTATTTTTTTAAATATAATTTATTTAATGGAGATGTTCGAAAAGTCGAAATTCTGTATTCTAAAATCCTGTTTGTCAAAATTCTGTATTTAAAAAAAAAAAAATCTGTTTCTTAAAATTCGGCATGCCATAAATTTTGTATTTTCAAATCTCTGTATTTTTACAATTCTGTATTTCAGGGAAATACAAAATTTCGACATAGAGAATTACCAAATTTGCACCCAAATTTGCTTTGAAAACCAACAAAAAAAAGTGTGGAGAAAATAATCCCTGACCATTCATATACTTAATTGGCCTCGAACAAAATCCCGATCGTCAAAGCTACTATTTAAAGTAGCAGAATATTTTGAGACTTCTTCGCGAAGAATAAACGCCAAATTTGACTATTACTAAAACTGAATTGGTTTAAAAATTCGGATTATATTTTTGTAGACAATACTTTATTTCTGTATTATGCATAATTATGGTAAATATTTTGGGATTAAAGTACAGAATTTTGAGAAACAGAATTTTGACATAAAAAAGACTAATGATGAATGGTCCTTGGTCAATGATCTTGGTCATTCACCATTCGTCTTTTTTTATATCAATAATATAACTATATAATGTATTTGAAATTTCTGTATACCTATTCTTTTTTTGTGGAAAAATACAGAATTACGACATACAGATTTTTAAATTTTGACATACAGAATTTTCAAATACAGAATTTTGAAAATAGATGATTTTGAGATATTGAATTTTAACATACAGAATTTGACCCCAACGCTTTGTTTAATATAAAAATACCGTGATTTATAACAGTATTAATTGTTTGCTTCAAAAATAAATAATTATTCGACGTATCTATTAAAAAAAAAAGTATGAACCTGCAATTAAAGGAAGACTTAAAAATATACCTTTCCAGATTTTAACTCGAAAATTTTTACTATTTTAGAATATACGAAAAGCTTGTTTCGATCGCGTTCGTACTATTTCTTTTTCCATTGATAAATTAATTACACATTTTTTGGCAATTTCATAAAAAAAAGACTAACCTTGCTGGTTTCCTCCTCCATTCCCCCCAGTTCCGAAATTATTAGTCCCTGATTGATTTGGGCCAGCAACTCGCTGAGTAACAGTCTTTGTAGAAGTATTTGTATTTTCTTGTATATTGGGATTTTGATGCAAATGTGATGTTTGAACTGCATTTGTTGGCACAACTATTTGAGAAGTTGAAAAATTTTGTTTT
The DNA here is from genome assembly GCA_964007475.1 of Hybos culiciformis. Classification (NCBI taxonomy): domain Eukaryota; kingdom Metazoa; phylum Arthropoda; class Insecta; order Diptera; family Hybotidae; genus Hybos; species Hybos culiciformis. The sequence continues at coordinate 94,248,873 of OZ023273.1, read as the reverse complement.
TCAGAAGATTTTAATTTATTATCGTTTTGTGGTTTTTTCAACAAATCCACATATGCCTCTTGTTTCTTTGATGATTCAACATTTTGTTTAACTGTTCCTAATGATATTACATTTTTTATTAATGGTGTTTGTGACGAATTTGAAACAGTGCTAGAATTAGATTTTGAAGACGATTTTTCTACAAATGTTGATAAGGACGGATTAACAGATAAATTTGGTTCGTTCTGGGTAAATAGTGTAGACAAATTTCCTTTTCTTTTGTCTCTATTTTCTATAGACTCCTGTAATATTCGATTTATGTCACTTGGACTCGGATTATTATGAGTTGTACTTGAAGCTAAATATTGCTTATTGTGATGCTCCATCAATAAACTACTCTTTTGTTGTTGCTGTCTTAAATTATTTTCGTCTGGCATTATTGAATTTGTTCTTGGTTGATTTTGTTGAATTAAAAATTGTTGCGAATCATACACATTATTTTGAGATGATACAGATTTGTTTAAATCTTGTACAAATATGATCTTGGAATCTTTGCTATTACAACTATTGTCTCCAGAACTTCTATTTTCATTATTGTCTAGATTAGTTTTATTATTAATGTTATTTTCATTATTACTCTTATTATTACTATCACTATTATTATCATTATTATTGTTATCATTACTGACAACATTATTACCATTATTATTAATGTTCATATTATTAGAATTATGATTATTATTTGCATTTGACTGAGAAACAGCTACAGCACTGGTTGTTGCGGCGATTGTTACTGACGAATTAACTAATATATTTTTTAAATTTTTACTATGTTGTTGCTTAGCTATTGTTTGAATATAACTTGGAGGCGGAGGCAATAATTGTGGTTTGTTCGAAAATTGTTGTTGCTGTTGTTGAATAAGAGTTGTTGTACTTACATTCCCTGAATGGGCTATATTCGTTTTTTTCTCTAATTTCGCCTTTAAAGTTTGTGAAATGCTATCGATATTGGATGAATCAATGTTAGTGCTACCTAAAAAATCAATAGTTCCAGAAATTTGCTTTGAAATTTGTTGCAATTGTTGATCGGTACTGATTCCTTGTTGGGATACTTTCCGCTTTTTATTAGCGGAATCTATCGAATAAACTAGACCATTTGGTGGAGTTAGCAAATCTTGTGAACTGCGCTTTGAGCTTAAAGGTGCCTCTGTACTGGTACCAGTTGTAAATTCACCATTTTCCTGTATTTTTTGCACGTTTAAAGACATTTTTTGTTGCTGGTTTGATCTCGAATAATTATTATGAGTGAAAGAAGTATCGTTATTTATTTGCAATGATTGCTGTTGTTGTTGATGATGTTGTTGTTGAATTACTACATTAGATTTAGATTGCTGGATAATTTTATTTAAAATATTTACTTGATTATTTTTGATAACCACTGAGGATGAATTTTCTGCAGTGGAAGTTGGTGGTGTTTGCTTATTAGAATACCAACTTAATAAGTATTGTTGTTTTTGTTGATCATCAAGATTTGTTTGTAAATCTTGACCAATCAATAGAGATTGATTTTGCTTCATTTGTGACTTTTTTCCAACACTAGAACTACTAACCGAGCTGTTAGAGCTGCTATCGTCAGTATCTTCCCCACCACTCTGTGATTTTTTCTTTTTTGTTGATTTTATGATTATTGAGTTTTTACCTCGCAAACTTATGTGCAGTGGAGGTACTCTTAACTCTTCACTAGCGGGAGAGTTTTGTTGTGATGTGCTTTGAGCTTGCTGCTGCATTGAGTTGTTTGATGTCGCCAAAATGTTTGATTGATGATGCAGTGATGTTTGGGAAATGTCCTGCACAATTGTAGTAGATGTAGTATTTGAAGTAGGCACTGTGGTCGTTACAGATGCTGCAGCGATCTGAAGTTGTTTCGGAGATTGCACAAAACTTGTATCCGATTTGTAAACTGGTGTCATGGGCTCTGATTTTTCTAACTTGAATTTTATTTTAATTTTTTCAACTGATGAATCTGTGGTAGTAATTATAGTTGAATTATTTGAATTTTGCGTCACAGTAGCTGCAGAAATTGCAGCATTTGGTAAATTGGCTTTTGGTTTCCTCTGACGTGGTTGCTTGGCTTTCGCCTGATCTGCGGCAGCAATTAATTTTTCTTTTAATCCTTGCTGTAATTTTTCCCGAAGGAGCGTATTTTTAGAACCTGCTCTAGATTTCTTTGCTACTGGAGGTGAATTAATGGAGCCTATTTGAATTGGATTTATGTTGGCTATATTGCTACAATTTGAATTAGTTTGTTGCGTTTGATTGAAATCTGAACTGTTTTTATCTCTTTTAGTAGACGCGTTACTAATAAATCCCTTCGACATACGCGAATTTGACGAAATAGAATCACGAGAGCGTTCGGTGTCACTTAATTCAGCTGAATGTTTTGAGAACGCTGATGTACTGCATATTGAATCATCATCAGAATATAAAGACGAATTATTGGTTGCTGTTGTTTGCATTGATTCACTTTGAAATTCCGAATCCAAAACAGAATCAAATTTTAGTGGATTATTCAATTGATCCATTTCAGGATGATCATCTTGTATTGATTCAAAAATTCCAGTTATTGGATTTATTAATAATTGAGTTTTCATATTATCGCTATCCTTTTGTGATTGTGAATTATTTGATGGAGTAAAAGCCATTAGTTGTGTTGACTGTCCTGAAAAAGGAGATTGTGGAAACATAGATGAAGTTGGTGCAATTGGATGAGTGAATTCCGAAAACTTTGAAGTCGAACTCAAATCTGCTCCCGTGGCCACATTTTCTATTATGTCATTAATATTTTGTTCGGATGTTATGAGTTGAGATCGATTATTTTTCATCGTACGTCTGCTATCCGATTTTGATTTTCGATTTAAATCTTTTGTTTTATTTTCTTGTGGTTTTATTGAAGATGTGCATTGCATTTGAGAAGAAATTAAATTTTGAGTTGAAGATGATGTTGTTGTTGTTATTGTTGATACTGGCAAAGTTTGAGTTATAGTAACGGATTGTTGGACTTTAGGATCAGTTATTAACGTTTTTGAATTTATAACCGAAGGGTTTATATGGTCTTCATTTAATTCGTCATCTTCTAAGGTCGCTTCTAATAAATTTGATGAAGGTAATTCAGGATCTATTAAGTCTAAATCTAAATCCTTTTCGTCCAAAAGAGATTCTAGTGTATTTTTATCATCTAGACCCAACGCTGAATCTAAATCATTAACACTTAATAAGGAATCTAAGTCGTTACGTGTTAATTCATCCAAATCTGACAAACCAAGATCTTCTCCCAGTGCATCTACTGAATTATTTGTATTAGGGGTTTCAACATTTGTTTCTACTGGAATTTGCTCTAGATTTGAATTCTCCGACAAATTGGTTTGTTGTACTAAAATAGGTGTTCGAGGCGCTTCTTGCTGTTGAGATACAGACGCAGATTGCTGAAGCTGCTGTTGCTGTAAATTATACTGCATTTGATAACGAGTGAATTCTTGAAAACTTGATTTAGTTGCAGAATCCATAGGTTTTTGATTCATCAACCATTGCGGCCCGAAATTGGGAGAATTCGGTTGAGATAATTTTGGCGCCGATTGTTGCGTTAATAATTGTGACGAGTTCTGATTTATTAAACTGGGATGAGGTGAAGGCGGAGCGTGCACATATTGATTATTTTGTGATTGTTGCATTGTGTGGGGCAACGGCAATCGAAATTGCGAAGATTGTTGACTATTAGCTAGTAACTGCTGTTGCTGGTGCAAAGTGGAAAATCTACTTTGCTGAATTAATTGCTGTTGTCGCAATTGTTGTTGGTTGAGGGGAAAACGTTGAGGTTGTTGCTGTATTCGCAAGTTCGGTGGTATTTGTTGTTGCTGAATAGCAATATTTTGGGATGCAGAACCTATAATTCCACTATTGCTTATATTGCCTGGAGATTGCGATGGAGATGGTTGTTGCATTGGAGAGCGTTGAGGTTGCTGCTGCGGTGATAAAATATTTGGAACTGTTTGTGAATGATGAGGAGATGATAAATTTGAGTTTGATGGTGATGGGGAAGGCACTGGCATTGCTGATGCTTGCAATATCACTTGTTGCTGTGGATTTATTAAGTGTCCACTTTGCAATAATAAAGACTCATTTTGTGGTGATCGTGATGGATGTGGGCCATGTTGATGAATAATAGGCGACCGATTTAGAAGTAAATCACTTGGACTACCTATTGAGGAAGTTGGCGACTTCATTTGTTGGGCTAATAAATGTTGTTGATGGATTTGATGTTGCATTGGTGATGGAGTTTGTCGATTTAATAATTGCTGAGATGGTGATTTCAGTTGACTTGCTGAATTACCATCATTTTGCAGAAGGTTTACTAAGAGAGGAGAGGAGTTCACTATGTTATTCAAAGAATGTTGTCCACCTTTCAATTGTATTCCCGCTGGTTGAACAACTGATAATTGTTGTTTACCTATACTTGTAGGGTAGGGTGGAGGCGGAGGCTGAACGAATTGCTGTTGAGATTTGCTAAGTTCGTTTGGCAAAGACATTTGTTGTGTAATTTTTTTGCTTGGAGCCGATGACATGCTTGACGCTTGTGGGGAGAGAATTGGTTGTTGTTGTTGTTGTTGTTGAATGCTTGAAGGAGATTGGCCAAGAATGACAGTTTGATTTGCAACAACAACTTGCTGAGGACCAGTTGGCAAACTGATCAATGGTGATTGTGGGGGAGTCATTGGTGTTGATGGTTGACTATTGATTGACGATCCCAATGCTGCCATTGTGTTCTCACGACGTTGAATAACTCTTGCTTGAGTCATACTCTCAAAAGGATACTCTCGAATTTCTGTTGTATTATGCTGCACTATTGGTGGTACTGGTAATTTATTATCCATTGGGCATATTTTGTTTGGTGCTTTAAATACAGGTTGCTTATCAAATTGATTGATTATATTAACAGCACCATTGTTACTATTATTACTAACATTATTATTATTATTATTATTATTATTATTATTAGGAAAATTATTATTAGCAGCAGAGCAATTTAGAATCTGTTGCTGCTGTTGATTCAATAATACACCTGATACTATGGTTGACGAAGGTGCCCCGCTTTGATTTGATTTTATCAAATTTGAAGGAGGATTACAGAGTTTCTTTCCAGATTGAGATAAAAATTGTTGTTGTTGTTGCAGATGGTGTGTGGAAACAATTGTACTACTCGAAACCGTATCGGGCGACCTTTGTTGTCGTAATGGAGAATGTAGTGCAGGATTTTGCAATTGCGCCGGATGATGATGCAAAACCGTAGCTGGGCTTGTTGTGCCTAAAATGGTATTGTTATTTACAGGATTAACCATTTGTTGAAGAGTAGAACAAGATGGTTGTGCTGTTTGAAGTGGGTTTGGCACGATGCCATTAGTGACCCCTGTAAATAACACCTTGCTTAACTCCTGTAATCCGTTATTAGAACTAGTTGGGGAGCCAGACTCCGTAGAACATCCTGTAGTAGTATTATCTAAAATTGAATAAAAAATAATAAATAAGTATATGAAAGTCTTTTTTTTCAATTGAGCTAAAATTTTCAATTTTACGTTTACATTACATTTATAAACATTGATTTCAAATAGTAGCATTTTATAATCAAACGTACATCAATGTGCTTTTACCGAAAAAAAATTATCAGCACGAAATAGACGAGTTGGCCTGAGTTGGAAAATTTAAAATTTACTCGTCTGTTGGGTTGTTGGGCCCTTTTCAAGGAGACTTTTAACCTGCTTATATTGTGTTGGAAGATCAATTAAATAAGCATTCAACTCGTCTATATCAGGCATTATGATTATGATCGCTTCATTCGTAATTCTAAATTTTTCTTAAATTTTATAAATTATTTTGCATTTTGAGTATGGTTTTAAAAGTGAAAAGTACTCGTTTGATGTTAAATAAGATTTAATAAAAATTAAAATAATGATTGGTACACAAAAAATATTTAGAAATTTTTTAGAATAAAATAATTGGTAGATTTTAATATTGAATTTATTTTTATTAATTATATATATTAAGTTTACTCTAACGCTATAACATAATTAATTGGAATAACTATTTTTCAAAGCTGCAGCTCTCACTAAGGTTCAACCACTAGCGACATAAATTTCAAGCTGTCTTGTATATGTGAAAAAAAAAAACTAAATCTCATAGGGATGAGAATCAGAATTCAGAACACAAAAAATATAAAATATCCTACTGGAAAATTGATTTGTAAAAAGGGATTAAAGCGAATTTTTAATCAATGCATTCGATTTTTTCCGAAAAAATTAATATTAATTATATAATAAATTGAATTTAATAATTAAATTATGTTTTTTTTTTGTTTTTAATCTAATTGTACAGACCAATCTTTAAGTAAAAATTTTTATGAAGAGGCCGGTTTTCACGATCCAAGTACACTTTGTCCAAGTTTCTTTGATCAAAGTCACTTGGACCAAGTTACTTTGAACCTACTTTTTACTTTGAAGTTACTTTGATGAATAAAAAAAAAATTATGATTAAAAAAATTGTCAAATTAAAATTTTTTTTTTTATTTATTTATTTTTTTTACAAATACACTACTTTGATCAAAGTAAGTAGAGCAGTGTCTAACTAAACTTTGATGTGTCTACTTTGTCCAAGTTGACTTTGACACCCTGTTTACACGATCAAAAAGAACGTCCACGTCGACTTGGACAAAGTGTACTTGGATCGTGAAAACCGGCCTTTTATGATTTTTGTGACTATGAGATGCTTTGAATGTATATATATTTGCTTTTATACTTTGTAAAGTGCTTGAAATTTATGTCGATGAATTTTTAACTTAAAATTTTTTTTCATTTGCTTAGCAAGAAATTTGAAATTGCATTATTTTTCGAAATATTTTTTTTTTGTAATCTGGAACATCTATTTTTCCTTAAATAATACAAATACAACATATATTCTTATTTTTGGTGATTAGTGATTACCAATGTTATTTCAAATGCTAATATAATGCTATAACAATTCTGATAATAAATTTCTATTAATGCTAACTATTTCATCTAATAATTCGTTCGTAGCATAAAAACCCATTTTCTATTTGAATCAAATTTTGAATCTTAAAAAATAATAGTGAAAAATGTTCAACAACTTTACCTGTTCTTAATAAAATTTGTTGGTCAGATAAACGCAATGATATCACAGTATCGCCTTCTAATTGCACAGAATATATTCCCAATGCCCGCAATGCCATACTTCCTTCTGCTGCTAATTGACGCAGCCGCTGTGCGGCATCTTTCGGTATTGTCAAAGTGATTCGCACGCTGTTCCATGGTTCCACTAGATTTACTTTCAATTTTTTTGAACGTTTTGGCTGCTGAAGCAAATTTTTCAATTCACCTAAAAGCTTACTTAGCTTTTTAGGAAAACCTGGATCTTTAACATTTCCATCACAAATAACGACTGCTTTTAATGTTCCATCACTATCGGCTGCCATTCTGCAAAAATAATAATTAATAACTTTATTAACTTTTAATAGCTATGATGTAAACTAAGTTTATAATATATGTATATTTTAAAGAGAAACTAAGTATAAAAATATATGGTTAATGCTACATTTGTTCCAACATTTTAAAAGTTTTAATAGATAAAACTGTCAATATCCTACATTTTTTGACATTATAGTACACTTATACTTATAGATACTTATACTTAAATATATTTTTTATTGCTTAAGTATCTGATTTTTTAATTAAAATAATTTTAATTTTTAATATTGCAGTGCCAGAGGGTTAATCGCGATTGGATATGATGGAGGGATGATCTATCACACCCGTACCCAAAAACGTTTGCTTAAAAAAAAAGAATACAATTCGGTTTCTTTCGCGGATTTTTTTGGGATTTTCGCAGATTAGTAACGATCAGATTTTTATTTTTAATTTATAATTTTCGCGGGTTAGTCGCGATTGGATATGATGGAGAAATTAAAACCTGAAAACCCTTACATAAAAAAAAACATCCAATTTTTTCGCTGTTTACGCGAATTTCCACCTATTCTAAAAAAAATGCACTACCTGCATGACCTTCCCCTTGCCGAGATACACATTGTGTGAAAGTTTCATGTCAATCGAACGCATAGTTTTTCAGTTTTTAAGGAACTCACAGCAGACTCAAAAACATGAATTTTTTGTATAAATATAGTTATATAAGTAAGTACATATATAGAATAAATAGATGTAGGTATATAATAGATATATTTAAAGTTAAACTATATTGGGTGAATCTCTAATAAAAATAAACTAATAACACTTACCTAAACCCAAAAAAAAATCTGACAAGGATGTGAACATATTCAATAAGCATGTTGTTCAAGCAGAGACACCCGAAAAGGCTTTGGGTAGCGTGAAGGAATGCTAGGGATTTTAAATTAAAAATTCGGGGCCAGAATAGTGTTTGTAGTCAATGTAGCCTCTTTTACGTTCCTACTACATCATTCAACAATTTCATCTATTTATTGATAATCTGAGTCCGTCTAAAGATTACTAAGATTACTAATCAAAAAATCTGAGTCCACCTCTGTGTGTGAAGAAAAAGTTATTTTCTACTTTTTCTTGCGGCCTGGCCTCAGTTTTTTGGAAAACTCGTTTTTAACTTATTTTTATTTTCTGCCTTTTTCACGTTAACTAAATTGTTATTATGTGCTGCATGGATGTTTGAAAACAATTTTATGACTAATCCTATCGATGAAAATTTCGGACTAATCATATCGATGAAAATTTTTCCGATGTTTTTTCCGCTTTTTCGGGTTTTCCATGGAATTTTCTGCAAAAGAAACTTTATGCAACTCATTTCGCTCTACAACTTTGTCTCAGGTTGCAAAACGCTCAAACGCTTCCTTGGTCGGAAAAACTCCGGAAAAGCGTTTTACATGAATTTTCTTCGATTTTTTCTGCAAGTTTTCACCATTGTCGGAGAGAAAGTAATGATGCCAGTTGATAGGGAACTTGATCCTGCATAATTTAGAAAACTTTTTTACCGGAAAATTTTCCGGAAAAGTCGGAAAATTCCGGAAAGTTTTTTCGGAAAAATTAGAAAACTTTGAATTTTTCCTAAAACGGATTTATCGCTACTCAAATTTGTACCAAATTTTCAAATGATTTTTCCCGATTTCCCGGTTTTCCATGGAAATTTCCGCTTCAAATTTTGATAGCTTCAATTGTCACGCGGCATGAACCTGTGTGCCAAATTTCAGCTCGCTGTGATGACGAAAAGTGGGTCTACGAGAGTGTCGAAAATAGTAAAGAAATATACAGACAAATTACTTTACGAGTTAATAAGAATTGTGTAAAAAAATAAATTAAATAAACCTACATCAAACAATTGAAATCGATAGTGTTAATATTTACAGAATAAAATCGACTAAATACTTAGGTGTTGAACTAGATGAAAAACTGAGGTGAAACCAATATGGTTATTTAACTAAAAAAATCTCTAAAATGATTGGTGCTTTGAGAAGAACTGATGTCAACATCAGCAATAGCTTAAAAAATTTAATTTTTCATGATGAACTACATCACCAATAACATTGGCGCTGACCAATAATATTGGGATGGCTGTAATGTTAACCAAAAAATCGTGTTAAAGTATTGATGAACTAAAATCTCAAAACACTATCCTATTTGGACAATTTATGTAAGTACTTACATAAATCTAATATTGTAGGTACAATAAACTTAATAATTTTAACCTAAGTAGATTAAATAACTAACATCTCTAAAAGCAACTTGAAAATGCCTCGCTCTAACATAAAACGCTATACAAAACGCTATAAGTACAAAAGTTTTTTCCGTTTTCTTAAAATAATAAATTTTTATATTTATTTATGTTTTAATTTTTCAATTTGGTAAGGTTGACAAGGATTTTTTTTTACTACACCAGCTGCTTAAGCTGATTGTATTTTAATATAAATGTTGTAAAAATGTAGTAAATTGAAAATCTAACAGATTTATGTACTTACAATAAAATAAATCTCTCAAATCTCTACTTATCCAATGAATAAGTATCTATCGAGGTATCTACTTATACTCGAAGATAAAAATTAATGAGATTTTTTTTGATATTTAAAATGGAATCTTAATTCATAATAACCTCTACTTATCTACTTATATCCATAAAGTGAACAAATCAACATGAGGATTATTACTTTACTATAATAATTTTGTGATCTTTTTGTGCTAATTTATTATGTGTGAAAGTCTAGTCGCTATTTTTTGCTTGAACTTAAGCAGCACAACTTCTTTATTTTTCAACTGATTTTAATGTCACCTTCACCATAATTTTGTGCATTTTTGTGTTATTTAACCATTTAAATTGAAATAAATTCGTGTTTTTAGTGTTTTTTTAGTTCTCGAGGTTGTTCTAAATTAAATTAGGTAGCCAATACCAACTTAAAAGTCAAGCCAAATGAACAAACCCGGATTTCGCCCGGATTCAATAAAATAAAATTTGCATAAATTGAGCAAATGCAATCCGGGTGTAAAAAATGCATTTTTTTCATTAGCGCATTGAATTTGATTAAATCGATAATTAAGTCGATCAAATTCAATTCAAAAATAAATTAGTTTTTCTGGGTTTCTCAGTTTACGGATTGAAAATATTTATTGTAGGTATATAAGTATATAAGCATTTTTATGTACATATATTTAAATGTGTCTGTGTGTATACTTATTTATATGTTCGTCGCAATCAATTCGTCGCAAAGCTTTTTAAAATAGTTTGAACATTTCTTGATATTAAATAAGAATAAATTCTTATTTTTAACTTTTTATGGATCGATAGAAAGCATCTTCCTTAAAAAAAATTTTTGTACTCAAGTATATTTTTTTTTTTTAATTTTTAATCTACAAATTTCGAATTTATTTTTCAGACGAACAACTTTTTTTTTCCAAACAAAATTGTTTTTATACAGCAGCGTTTCCCAAACTGTGTTCCGAGGAATTGAGAAAATTATATTTTTTTTTCACTCAAATACTTATGTAATATTGTATTTTTTTTTTTTAATTTTCAGTAAGAAAGGGTTCCGTCAAAATTTTCAAACCAAAAAGGATTTCTCGGTATAAATAGTTTGGGAAACGCTGCTATACAGTAACAAAAGCAGAAAACTTGATTTGTTTTTTTGAGCACACAATTGTTATTAACTCGTACACGAATTTGTCTGTTTATTTATTTATATATTTCTTTACAATTTCCGACACTTTCGTAGACCCACTTTTCGTCATCACAGCGAGCTGAAATTTGGCACACAGGTTCATGTCGCGTGACAATTGAATCTATCAAAATTTGAACCGGAAATTTCCATGGAAAGAAAACCCGGAAAATCGGGAAAAATCATTTGAAAATTTGGTAAAAATTTGATTAGTGATAAATCCGTTTCAGTAAAAATGAAAAATGCAAAGTTTTCCGATTTTTCCGGAATTTTCCGTTAAAAAAGTTTTCTAAATTATGCAGGATTAAGTTCATTATCAACTGGCATCATTACTTTCTCTCCGACAATGGTGAAAACTTGCACAAAAAATCGAGGAAAATTCATGTAAAACGCTTTTCCGGAGTTTTTCCGACCAAGGAAGCGTTTGAGCGTTTTGCAACCTGAGACAAAGTTGTAGACCGAAATGAATTGCATAAAGTTGCTTTCGTGGAAAACTCGATGGAAAACCCGGAAAAGCGGGAAAATCATCGATATGATTAGTGATAAATCTTCAACAATCATGAAAACTTGCATGAAAAATCGATGAAAATTTGTAATAACAATTTAGTTAACGTGAAAAAGGCAGAAAATAAAAAATAAGTAAAAAACGAGTTTTCAAAAAAACTGAGGCCAGGCCGCATGAAAAAGTAGAAAATAACTTTTTCTTCACACATAGAGGTGGACTCAGATTTTTTGATTTTTATTTACTTAATTTTTGATACTTATTTTTTTAATTTACAAAATAATTATTGAATATTAAAATTTAAAAATTTCATAGATTTTCCAAACTCTGGCACAAAAAACTGCGTGTTCTTGATATTGGCTAGGGCCTCGATCATAAAGCTCTGCCTAGTAAAAAAACCCGTTTTTGTTTAGTCCGCTTAAGAAAAATTCAGATTTATTTTCTAAATGCAAATTTTTTTGAATTCCTTTAAACCGAGATAGTGCTAAGTTCTTCATTTTTAATTTGGTTAAAATCGGTTAAAATACTATTTCCGAGACTATTTCACTATTTCAGTTTGGATTTCATACATACCTAAAATGTAGCAACAAAAATGTCATAACTGCAAAAGAACTTATATTTTTTTGTCATATTTAACAACAAAAACGAGCGAAAACGGTTGTGATAAAATTTGTGTAAAAAGTGAAATTTTTAACTACTTTCACTGGAACTCAGTACTCGTGAAAAAATTGACGGTAAAAAATATCCGTTTTCAATGAAGTTTGTGAAACTAACATAAAATGTCCAAATAACTGTTTGAATTACACAAATTGTCCGAAGCAAAAACTTTCAATCTTTCCTTTTTAGTTTACTGACATGGAAAATATTCCAAACTCTAATTATTCATTATTTTATATGAACTTATTTGACGGGGTCTATTACCTATTCCTCTGTGATATTGAAAAATATATTTTGATAAAGATCACCAGAGCAAGAAACATAATTAATATAATTCAGCTTTCGATTCATTTTTCTAAACTCTCGGTTTAAAAAGTATTTTTTTAACAGACTAAAATACGGAATTCTTTTTAATATTAAGCATCAATACAGAAAAAATCTCGCACTCTATGAAGTTTCACTTCTTCCGTGTGTCCTGTGATTCACATTTTTTTTTTCATGTGATTAATATAACCGAATATTCTATTGAATCTGCATTAAAAAGATATATATGTATTACGGGTTATTAAGCTCGACGTGACGCACGCGAGGGACGCGACGCAAATTACGCAAGAAATATTAAATATATTATTATCTATGAACGCGAACAGTCTCAACGTCAAGATTACGTTAATAGCGTTTCTGCACCGGCAGTCTTAATATCGGCTCTTGCGAAAGAAGTCTTTCTTTCAGTTCTCTTACGTCTTTTGCCATATACAACTCATCAAAGTACATACTTTGTCGCTTTACAGATTGTAGGTTGTTATTTTTTGTTGTTTTTCTGCCTTAAATTAATTATTATGGTGGTTATGGTTACATTTATTTCTGTCAAAAAAATAATAACGAACAGAACATTAAATTCATAAACAATGAAAACTTTTTTTTTTCTGTCAAAAGTGAGTAGAAAGCAGGGATGCCAACTGGGGTGTTTTGCCCTGGAGTTTCCAGTTTTTCAACTAAAACTCCAGTCTCCAGGTTTTTGAAAATTTTACCAGTTTTTTTCAAAATTAATAATTTTAAAGTAAAATAGAAATTCACATAAGCTATTGACCAGTAGATGTCATTTTACATTGTAATTCATTTAGCTATAGTATCATTTGTTCCAAAACAAAGTTATTATATAACTTTAAGAAATAATTGATCTCATTAATTAACTAATCTTTTTCAAATTTAAATTATTATGTCTTTTTATTTATTGTATTTATTTTATATTACTTTTTATAAAGTTTTATTCGAGGGATGCAAATAAAGCCGCGTGAAATAGCGCCGCGAGAATTTTTTGTTGCGGCCTTATTTCATTTTGAAAAATGAAATTAGACCGCAAAAAAAATCCTCGCGGTCTTATTTCATTTTGAAAAATGAAATAAGACCGCAACAAAAAACCTATCGCGGCCTTATTTCACTGCGCCGTTTTATTCTAATGTGAATTCTTTTTGTATCTGCGGTTTATTTTATGTTTCGTTTGTTTATGTTTATAATAATGTAATTTATAATTTATTATTTTTTATATTTTTCTATCTAAATTTTTTTGTTTTTTCAAGTGTCCAGTTTTTCCTCGGTCAAGAGTTGGCAACCTTGGTAGAAAGAGTCTTTTTGGCAGTGTGTACAACTTTTTCATAAGACTGCTTTAAGACGTCTTCATTTGGTGAACTGAGATAACCGCGAATGTCATAATCGCGAACATTTTTTGTCATAACCGCGAAACTAGAATTTGTATGATTTTCGCGGTTATAACAAAAATTTTTGTTATAACCGCGAAACTAATTTTATTTTTGTCATAACCGCGAATTCGCGGTTAGGACAAAAAAATGTTAAGTTTTTCGCGGTTATAACAAAAATATTTGTTATAACCGCGAAATGATATAAATCAAATTTTTGTGTTTCGCGGTTATAACAAAAATTTTTGTTATAACCGTGAAACACAAAAATTCGATTTTTGTCATTTCGCGGTTATAACAAAATTTTTTGTTATAACCACGAAATGATAAAATCCAAATTTTGTGTTTCGCGGTTATAACAAAAATGTTTGTTATAACCCCGAAACGAAATATTTTCAATTTTTTGCCATATTTTTTCGCAGTTATGACAAAAAAATATATAAGACATTTTTCGCGGTTATGCCACTTTTATTTTTTATTTCGCGGTTATGACAAAAAAGTTTCGCGGTTATGACATTCGCGGTTATGACATTCGCGGTTATGACATTCGCGGTTATGTCATGTAGCTCTTCATATTGCCAGTTTATTTTTTATTTACACTTAGCTAATTTAACATGTTCCGACAACGAACATGTTCCGTTGGTGTTTTCGATGTTTTTTTTTTTAGTAAAAAAATTAAAACAGAAACACGTTCTTCAACATGTTTCTACAAAAACATGTTAATTTTCAGGGATGAATGAGTAATTTTTGAATAATATTTTGTTAGGCAATATTCAGTGTGCATTAATTTTTACTTAGTATGTCATTTTTGACTTTGAAATTTTATAAAGGTGGAGATACACTCAAAATAAATGACGCACGAGTTTTTAACCTTGACACAACTTCATATATTTTAACTTTTTTGGGCGCGTCAGTTCCTTTGAGCTTATCTCCGGTATTATTTGAAATTCTTTATTCGACAGAGCTAAGCATGTTAACATATGAAAAACATCGTTTGAACGGTCGATTATCCAAAAATGTTTAACTACTTTCGAACAATTTAAATTAGCTAAGTGTAAACAAGCTATTAGACGTTCATGATCAAAGCATTTTTTAATGCTCTGAACAAATGAAAAAAATGTACAAAAAAACTCGGGAAATTGAAAAAAAACCATTTTTATTTTATAATTATTAACGACTTGTCAACATGAGTTTCGAAATTTTTGAGGAAAAATTAATAGAAAATGTAAAAAAAAATTAAATTATTTTCGATAAATCGAATAAAGGATCCAAAAATATTTCCGTTTTTTTTTTTAAAACAATAGAAAAATTAAAATAGCTTTGTTTACAACAGTCTACTTTTTGTTCTACGGCGTTGTTAACGTCCAGTATAATCGACAAAATTATAATTAAAACGTCTTTCGCGTCATTAACGTTTGCGTCGTGTCGAGTTTGCCCAGGCGGTTAAGAACTTAATGGATTTCCATGAAAATTTCTTTAAAACCCAAGATATCTTTAGCCCCTGGTGAAATGTGTTCGAAAGGGGACCTGATAATGGATTCCATTGAATAATAATATAAGTACCTACCTCGGTACCTACATAACAACTTAGATGCTCTTGATTGTATACTTAACTATAAAAATTCTTTCTTAAACCTCAGAAGTAGGTGTGACCAATTTTCGGTCTATTTTTAAATACAAAAACTTCCGGAACGATAGAACTGAAGCAGATTGTGACGAAATATCCACATGTTCTACTGTCGTTTTGAATTAATTAGAATTTCTTGTTTTAATGAAGATATCTATACTTACTTAAATTGGTAAATCAGCGTTCCCAACCCAATGAAAAAATTCAGTCCAATGAAAAAATTTAGCGAAGCGACGTTACAAATTGCGTAATATTTAGAAATACTTAAATATATTTTAAATACTTAAAATTTCAGGAAATAAGTAAATAAATATGTTTTAATCTTAAAGAGAACTTGATAGTAAGTTACTGCAGGTAGATACTTATTTACTTCTACTTAATTTAAGTATTTTTTTTTAATTTTAATCTTAAGTATATACTTAAGTTATTAAATTACATATCTTACCTTTATTAGTTTTATTACAATATCATAGTTATATTTTTATTTTAATTGTTGTACAAGATTTCTATATTTAACAGCTATTTTCATAGTTTATACATAATTTTCAATATTTTATTAGTTTGTAACACTGAAAAAAAAAAAATAAGTTTAAATATTTAGGTATAATATTTTCTAGATTTTTTCAATTCATATTTATTTACATACACATTATTTTGATAAAGCCATTTTACAATAAGGTAGTGTTTTTATGTACTAAGTACTTAGTAGTAAGTAATGCTGCAATTTAAAAAAAAAACTAAGTTTCAAAAAAGTACACGGAGGAATTTTAGAAATTTTGTTTGGAATATGTTTCATAAAATTTAAGTCACTATCTAGAGTAATTCCTTAATATTTAATTTTTTAACCACCTCCAACGAAGTGTTACCGAAAAAAATTTGGTTTGAGAATTCTAATGATTTAAAAAACTTAAGTTTTATCTAAGTTAATTATAAGTCTGAAGGATGCGGTCCATCTATTTCGATAACTTCTGCAGAGTAGAGAAAGCGTACACGAATAGTTGCTTTAGCGTTGTTTATTGAAACTAGCGTATTATCGCTAATTTAAGGAACTAGCGTATTATCGCTAATTTAAGGATTTACCAATTTCTTGAAGCTAAGTATATAATTGTTATGAAAAAGTAAAAATTCATTTTTTTCTGAAATTTATTAGTATATACCTACTTTATTTTTATTTATTATTCATTTTAATACATAATACATTTTAACATTTAATTAAAATTAATCAATTTAAAAAAAAAGATTTTTTATTCCCATCACCTATACTTCTACATACATTACTTCTGAAATCTTCAAAGAAGTAAATTTTTTTTTAATTCTCAAAGCGGTGGCTAGTGCTTCAATTAAAAAAAAGATTAAAAAAAAGATACTTCAATTTTTTTCATAGCATAAATTCGTACATTTTTTGGAAGTTTATATTTCATGACATCCATAGTGCGTATACGGTTACATTCACATGTTTCTTTTTATTTTTCAAACAATATTCGATGCTAGAAAGCCAAGTATTGCGTTTTTTGGTAAAGATTTTTTCACCGATTCGAGAAAGATTGCAGTTCAAAAATAACAAAAAAAAAGTCTTAACAAAAATGCATTGCATACGCGTTACATCAAATTAGCAGTAAGATGTTTACTCTTGATTTATGTTAACTTTCGTACAAATCAGATCCATGTTTTATGTTAAAATTTTTGAAATGCGTTCAAAAAAATTCAAATTCTCAGGCAAAAAAAAATTAAAACCTCCAATAGAAGATTTCATAACTTAAATTTAAAAACAAAAATAATGTACTTTGTTTAGAGAGATTGTGAAATGCAGTTTATATGATAATTTGATAAGAACTGATTTCAGTTTTGGGGGTTTGGGCACCGCCTCTACCCCCCACAAAGTTTCAGCCCATTCTGAGTGGTTCACGTCATCTGCACTTTAGCCCTTCCTTTAAATTGGTTGGCCGAAAAATATTTTTATCCACAAAATACCGCCCGCAAAGATAAAATCCCTTGGGGAATTCAGATATCTCGACTTTTCCCAAAATATTTTCCTATTTAGGTATCACTTTTTCCTTTACGCGTTTTTCCGGCATAGTCGCTTTAAAAATGAAATTCAACATTCATTACTTTAAATTTTTTTAACACTACAATTTTCGTCATTTTATATCAAAAAATGCACTATTTTCTTTTTTTAATGAAACTTTAAATTGAAATTTTTTTTATAAATTGACGTTTAATTGTTTACGCCGAATTCAAACAGAAATAATATTTGCTTTTAGTTATAAATTTTAAGTAATTCCAAAATAACAAGCGTAAAATAATATTTTCAATCAAGCGCCGACGCGATCATCGATTTTGAGCTAGCGTGAGCGACGCAGCGACGTTTTTTGACCTAGCAGCAGCGACAAATTTACAAAGCTAAAAATGACCCACTTCCCGGTGTCCAATCGAGCTGAAAATTATTTTGGCATCACACACACACCTTTATATAAACTTCATCATCTGGTCTGCAAACTTAGTAAGTCAAAATAGACCCAATTTCCCGGATTTCCGGTATCCAATCGAGCTAAAATTTTGCACATCACTTTGTCGTCGATAACAATATACTTTGGTTTTTGGTATCACAGTCTCACACACACACACCTTTATATGAACATCATATCAATTCCCTCGCATATAAAGGATTTATATCAAAAACTTTGTTTTTATAGGTTGTGTTTTTTTAGAATAATTATTTTAAAGTAAACATGATGTTAGATCTACCTTGGTACTATTCCACCAATAAGCTTCACAATGAAACTAAGATAAAACCCTTATTACTTAAAATTAACGAACTAACCGAAAATTTCAAACTGAAATGCGAACTCTCAACTAACCCTCTAATTCAAAATCTGTGGTAACAAATATCTAATTTTATTTCTATGTACATAATGTTATTCAATTATTAACTAACTATAAGTTTTACCTAGTTTTAAGATTTAGTTTAGCTCAACTCACATAAGGGTTTTTGAAAATTTCCCTTAACCTTCTATGTTGTTCACTTATCCATCCACTTATAAATTATTAAAATGTTAAAGTTGAAAAGATATAATATTAAATCTAATCTCTTAAATCTAAGCTTGTAAAAATTATATGTCAAAAGAAACAATATAAATAAATTTGATTTGATTGATTATTTTAAAGTACTAAAAGAATAATTATTTTATAAACTAAAATTATTATCTTGAATAAGCGATTATTCTGCTGCTCGGTGGTCATCATTTTGACTAAAGTTATTAACTTAAATAAGGAATTCCTCAGTTTCGTGTCGGTCTCTTATTCCTAGCGGTGGTGATTGAAACTATGGATACTTTTTAGGAACTTTTTTTAATAAAATTTGTTCATGTCAGCAATCCTGTTTATATATTCATGGGTTTTAACAACTGGTAGGTAGGTACCTACGCTTGGAAAAAAAAACTATGAGATCCATATATGTAAACATTATATTATGTATATACCCGTTATACCTACCTTAACATAGCTTTTGACATTTGCTTTAAAAGCTATCCAAAATACTAGAACGCGAGATGCAAAAAAAAAAAATTGGTAATAATCATAAACTGGAAATAATTGAAAGTACGTTAAATCCTTCTCCACACAGCTTTCGAGACTGTTCGTTCAAGCTATTAATAATTAATATACCTACTTATGTAAGAAGCTAATACCTTACATTCGCTTGAATTATATTTTTTGATACTAAAAATCAATACTTACTTTCTACCATCAAAATATTTTTATTTTTAGCGTTTTAATTTTAAAATGAAAATGTAAAATTCCCAGTTTTATATGAAAATATGTACCTAGATAGATAAGGTACCTACCTACCTACCTACAATTAAAAAATTCCCAATTCAAAATTGAAAATAAAAAGATACCTACACGCTACACATCATTATTCATTAGTATTAACTTGTTTTTAACTAAAGGTTTAAAGGTAGGTATTATCAACGGAAAACTTTGGCCACCGTAAAACCTGAATTTTCAAAATCAATCTTAATTAAATAAAATTTTAAGATACGTAGGGTGTGGGTGAACCGTATGTAACACATGTCTAAAAAACAAAACATACATCTACCTAGGTTCGAAAGACTATTGTATACAAATAACTAGACAACTCTAATTGGATTTTTTCCATGCGTAAGTATAAAATAAATAGGAAGTCACTCACTTTTCCATTCCAAACTTTTCTTTTTCTTTCAAAAAACAAAATTGAAAAAAATACCTGCAACAAAATTTTACTCTCAATCAAATAATAATAAAATTAATGTGCAGCTCAAAGCTTAATCAGTTTCAGTTCAGTTGAAAAAAGACATTATTTCTTATTAATTTTTATTGAAAATTATTTTATATAAAAAAATAGAAGGCATAAAAATTAAAATTAGAAAAAAAAATTAAAAATAAAATAAAGATTCCCATTTTTTGTAAAAAAAAAATTTACGATTTGTTTTAATCTTATTTTAATTTTTTTTTTTTTTATTTTCCGCCATTTTGGGATAATATTTTCACTGATTTTTTATTTTTTTTTAATTAATTTTCTTTGTAGTTGTTTTTTATTTTTATTATGGCAAAGTTGAAAATATAAATTTTATAAAATTTTTTGCGTAAATGTGTTTTGTTTTTTTTTTTTTATGAATGTATTGTAAACATATGAGATTTTTTCATTCACAAAAAAAAAAGAAAAACTAAAAAGAGCTTTTGAGTGAAAACTAAAGGAACAAAAAAAAGAGCAAAATGAAAAATTAAAAATAAAAATAAACTGAAAATCTGTGGTTTGAGGGAAATAAAATCGCATTTGCATAGTGCATTATTATGAAATTGCATATTTTTCTATGAACGTCACGTCGCAAAAAGAATTTAATGCAAAATGGAAATTTGTTTTTGTTCAAGAAAGTGTGATAAGGAACAACAAGAACTTTGATTCTGTCATGTCATTTTTTTTGAGTCGTGTCATTACCGCTGCATACAATTTTTTTTTCTAATTAATGAATTTTTTCGCGAAAATTCTTTAATATTGAACTTTAATTTATTTACCTATTTATTTCAACTCAAGGCGAGGCATATAATATATAATATCAAGTAGGTATAACAAGTAGGGTATGATTAAGTAGGTGCCTAGGTACCTAAATTTGACACATCTATTACATTTCAAAACATTGAAAAATAATCGAAAATAATAATAAAAATAATAATAAATTTTTAAGAATGAAATTTGAAGAAAAATTAAAAAATTTCTTAAAAGATTATGCGATTGCCATCGCAGTTATTTTATTCATTCCTCCAGCGATATATGTAATGGTCGATAGTAGCTTGACGCTGTATCACAATGCTGTATCACAAACTGATTTAATAGAATGAGAAACAATTCTTAAATAAGTATGCCTATTATAATGATGGTTCCAATTCATATTATTTTTAATTATTATAAATACCCATTTATAAGTGCAATATAAATAAAAATAAATAGGTATAACAAAATAAATATATTATATACCTATACCTTCTATACTATACCTATACCCTATAAATTTTTATTAAAGAATAAGTAAATGCTAAAATAAAGTAATAACTAACGAGACGTTTTAAGTACCTTCCTAAGTAGGTACATTTCGGGAGAAAATCACAAAATATTGCGGGAAAAAAAGTTAAAAATTTTAAACCCATGATCAAAAGTTAATCAATTCCTACATATACATAACTACCTAGTCTTATTTACCTACTTAACTTAGTTGATTTTAGCTTTCTAAGGCTTACTAAAAATTAAAACTTTTATTAAAAACCTCAACTCAAATTTCAAATGACATTATAAATTTTATATAGAATTGGTTGATTTGTGGTGGCAATGTAGGTTATATACGTCTTCTAATAAAAAAAAAATAAAATAAACTTTTCTTGTTAGTATTGTGTGTCTGTGGTGTGTATTGAATGTGAGATCAAGTTTTCTTTTTATAAAAAAAAATAAAAAATTATACTGAAGGAATATAAAAAAAAGCACTCAACATTTTTTTTAAATTTTTTTTTTCATAAAAATGGACATCTCGTTGTTGATGTCAACTTTTTATATAGGTACTTTCATCTTTCATGTTGGTGCGTACACTAAGTTGACATTTCTAAATTAAATTAATGACTGAGTTTATAATATTGATCTTAAAGTTATTGAGATACCTAAATACCAACTAATAATTTTTTTTTAACGTAATTTATGACTTCTTTTATGAAAACTAATGAAGTTAATAGTAATTTAAAATGTAACTACATAAACAAAATAGATAGTTATTGATTCTGATTGCCTGTATTGTAGGTAGATACTTTTAGTTTATACTTTTTGACGATGATAAGGTAAATCACATAGTAGGTATATAATACGTACTAACTTAATCAAAATAATAATTTTTGAATGAAAAATTAACAAATACATATTGTAACTATACTTATTAACTATTAACAAAACAACTATAGAGCAGAGGAAAGTGAATTTTTTTTTTATGGGATTTTTGTATGAACCCAAGACTAGGCAAGAGCAAAACAACTTTCGCGCTGGGAACGAGTAATTGAAAACTAATATTAAAAAAATAAAATGTAAGTACTTAAGACATTCATCAAACCGTACATTTCTGTAAAATCGTAGATAACCAACTGTATGGCTATGTGTCCTTAAAAACTTTGAGTGTGCATTGATTACAGCCCCCTTTTTTGTAACTGAACAACGACTAACATACAATTGACTACCAGCACATTTCTCTAAAATCATTCCCAGTCCTCAATTGATTACTGTCATTATCTACATACGATGTTAATTCAATTAAATGCATAGGTCTCTGTCGAACACTCATCCAAAACATTGCTTCTAACATTCTCGGGTAGCAGAAACAGTAACCTCAATTTCTAGTAACCCGTCTACGTAAAACTTTTTCGCATGACCCTAAGAGGTTAATCTAATATTAACTTCATATTTCTATAAACCTGAATAATTTCACATTTCTTTTAACGTTATTTTTAATGATTGTTAGGATATGATAATAAAATAGAAATCAGGTAAGTTACATATCGGTAATTAATACTATTTTTTGACCAGCACATTGTATTGCGGTAGGCATGGGTATCTCACTACTCCGAACACATAAAGTTTTATTTTAGGTACCTACCTATACCTAATATAATATAGACTCTAATTGAGAAACAAATATAAATAAACAACAAATATAAATAAACAACAAATTTAAATAAATATAAAATTACTTAGGTGGCTGAATTTAAGTGTTTTACCATACAAAATTTTAAGTACCTATAAATCGAACTAAGCATATGCAGGTTGTTAATTTAACTAAGTGTCAGTGCGATGATTAGAAAATAAAGTTCTTTCTCATTTCCTATGTACCTATTTTAGATTATCTCTTAACAGTCTAACTTAGGCAAACTGACAATTAAAGGTGTGAAAAGAAAATGTCATATAAATAATATTCAATTCCTTTAAAAAAAAGAAAAATTTTTGAGTGGAAAATATACAGCAGCATCGCGGCGAATAACAAAAAAAATATAATATGATGATAATTATGATAATAGAAACAGGAAAGGTAGGTATATACTTATTTTTTTTAATTTAATGTGTATGTAAATATATTTATATAAAAAAAAACATTAAAAAAGAAAATAAAAAGTAAAAATTCAAGAAAAAAATTTTTAACTAATTTTCTTCGTGTTACAAATAAATAATTTTTTTTTTACCCTCCAGGGATTTTTTTTTTAATTTGTGAACTATTTGATTTATTTTTAAATTTAAATTAAAAAAAAAAATTTTAAATGTGTTTGTTATTACTTTTTTTTTTTTGCTACTTTTTCTACAATTTTTTTTATTTTATTTATAATAAAAATAATATTTTCCTATACATTTTTAAATTTCGCACACACACACAATTATGTTTTTATACTTTTTGTTTTTAAATCTCGGTTTTCTTCACAAAATTATATTTAGCGTAATATATTTTTACTCAAAAATTAAAATAAATTTAATTTTTTTTTTTTTTTTTAATTGAAAATATAAGTTTTTCTTCTTTAAATTTTATTTAAGTTCTAAAAATTTATTAAATTTTTTTTTTACATTATAAAAAAAAAATAACTCAAATAATTTTCAATTTAAATATAAATCACTCAATTAAATATTGTCTTTATGCTTTTTTTGTTTGAGATTATTTTCTTGTTTAATGTGTGAGTATGCAGAACACGCACACACAATCAAGTTTGTTTCTCTTTGAAAATATATATAAATTTATATATAGAGTTAAATTAAAAAAAGCATATTATACACTGATAAATTCGCTTTTTTTTCTTTTTGAAATTTTTTTTTAATTAACAAAAAAAATTTGAAAATTTTTTTTTTATAATTTTTTTTTTTTGCTAAAAATATTTTTTCTTTTTTTTTAACACAAAATATTTTGAATTTTTCATAAATTTTCTATGAATTATAAAAATTTGTTTTTGATTTTGCATTTTTCCTCATAAATTTATTAAAATTTTTCCTTTTCTTTTCTTCTGGTGAAGACATTTTTTTTTTCACA
This sequence comes from Hybos culiciformis, assembly GCA_964007475.1. NCBI lineage: Eukaryota > Metazoa > Arthropoda > Insecta > Diptera > Hybotidae > Hybos > Hybos culiciformis. The sequence continues at coordinate 94,224,593 of OZ023273.1, read as the reverse complement.
GGCAGAGGAAAAATCTTAAAATGACAAAAATTTCACTTTTACAATTTTTAACAATAATTTTTTAGAAATTTCATTGAAATTTATAGTTAAATTGTTTTCCGATATTTAAGACTTATGTTTTTAATTATTTTTAACAATTGATTTTTTATTTTTTTATGAAAAATTTACAAAAAAAATAAGAGTTAATTTTACTTTTGATCGGCCATGTTATTTAAATTAATGGGGAAATTTCTTTAAAAAAAATATATCTTGTTTAAAGTTGAATGAATAAAAACATCGCGATGAATAATAACATATGAAATTATTATAAGAGTAACAGAGAAAAAAGGTAGGATATTTTTATACGGGTAATATAATAAAACCTAAAGGAAATTTGAATAGGAAAATTTTTAATAAGAAAAGAAAAAGGTGATTTTTTTTACTACACCATTAACGGCATACATGAAGAGAATTTTTGAGCATTTTTTAAAGCTGAAAGAAATTAGTGACAAGCAAGAATAAACAAATGTTTTATTCCTTGTTCAGACAATGAACACTGATCATGACAATCTTACTTTTTGTGATTATCTTTCTTTTTTTCATGATTGGCTCATACAAAAAAATTGTCATCTGAAATCAGGATTATCGAAAATCATGAAAAATTTCAGGGATGAGTTTCAGTTTTATACCATCCATGTTACCCATTTCCATTCATTCCTACTTATTTTTGACGCATTTTTGACTTTTATTTTTGACATATTTTCTTTATTTACAAAATAAAAAAAAAATTTGAGTAGTAAATAATTTTTATGTTTTTATTTTGCTTGTTTTCATGTTGTTTACTGTTTTTGTTTTCGTTCCTAATCCTATTCACACAGGTTTTCAAAAGACGATTATCTACGCAAATCACGATTAGGAAATCATGATTTAGTCCTTATCTGAACAAGGCATTAATCAAGATCAATACAAACAGGTTGAGTAATGTTGAACAAAAAGGAAAAAAAAAATGGTCGCGGCTCTGACGTCATTGATATCCAATTTCCATATATTGCATTGTTTTTTTTTTTCATTTTTTTACTTGAAAAATGCAAATCTACATATTAATAATGAACAGCCGGATATCAATTACGTCACTTGATATTTTCATAAAAATAGCGTATTACTCAACCTGGTTGTATTGATCTTGGGTTTAATACATAATATCTTTGACAGACTTCAGGTTTCATGATTTCGCAAAAAAAAAAAAAAAATACGTTCATTCTGTGTTTTGTACTTGGTTTGCCTTGCCATATACATTTTTTTTTTAGGCTTAATTGTAGGAACGACACAAATCTAGAAATTAGTGAATTACTTTTAGATCTACAATTCTACATATATGAATGGATGTAAATTTTTTTCACAAAAGTTAGATCTTGAGTCAATGGAATACGCCGAATACAGTAAGGGCGGTCTGAAAATGAATGTTCAAAAATAAATAAAAATTATAAAAAATTAGATACAGTGTCTTCAATTAAATACCTTGGAAGAATAAAAACGAGTATGCAAAATCTCCTTCATACATTTTTTTTTTAATTATGTATTATTATTATTTATTCATTATTCACATCAAAGTATAACAATATATCATACATCATGTGAGATTACTTTATCAAATAGATTCTTATGTTTAATACATACACCACAGCTGGTGTAATATGCTTTACAAAGTAGGAATTTTATTCATAAATTAAATCAGGTTATCCCTTAATTGAAAATTGCTGTTCACACCATCCATTTTTTTAACTAATGTTAATTTTGTTGTTTTGTTTTGTTATTTTTTACTGTAAATTTTCTAAATAAAAGTAAGTGAATAAAATTAATCAAAAATAAAAAATTTCCATTAGTGAATTGATTATTTTAAAATTAAAATTCGACAAATAAAAATTGCAAGAAAAAAATTATTTTATATTTATGTTTTCTCTTAGCCATTTTTTTTTTTATTTTCCAAACGCACATGCCTAACCGATTTATTTTGTTCAATGAATATGTTCTGATTACGCGATTTCAGAACATATTAATTGAATCTAAATAAACAATGCTTGGTTTTATCAGGTGAATTTGATTTAACTTACATTTAACTCAACTTTAAAACACCTAAATTTTTTGTATGATAAACCTCCTTTAACTCAACAACTATTTATATTGGACAGCATAAATTTACATGCATCGAGCAAACACAATTTGCTGTATAACCAGCAAAATTTTTAAGTCAAAAAATGTGAAATTAATTTATAGCAAAATAAAAACAAACAGAAAATTTTATGGTATGATAAATGAAATGTCATTTTGCAAAATGTCATTTGTCCGCGATTGAAATTTTTAATTTTTAGCGGACAAATGTCATTTTGCAAAATGTCATTTGTCCGCGATTGATTTTTCAGTTTTTTTTGATTTGATTTTTCAATTTTGGAGATACTGCAGATTACGTGAACCACTCAGAATCGTCTGAAGCTTGGAAAAGGGAAGAGGGGTAGAGGCCCCCCAAATTCTTCATACATTTTGTATGTGAATTTTTTTTTTTTGCCCGATTTGTCCCTTAAAGAGAGAATGGTGTGGGGCGGCGGTCGGGCGGGTGGACTGGTGGTCCACCCGCCCGCCCGCCGCCCCCCACCTCTCTCTCTCGTTGTGCCGATTCTGATTGGTCACGTCATCTGCACTGTAGTCTCAAATTTTTAGCGGACAAATGTTATTTTGCAAAATGTCATTTGTCCGCGATTGCTTTTTTAAATTTTTAGCGGACAAATGTCATTTTGCAAAATGTCATTTGTCCGCGATTGATTTTTTAAATTTTTAGCGGACAAATGTCATTTTGCAAAATGTCATTTGTCCGCGATTGATTTTTCAGATTTTTAGCGGACAAATGTCATTTTGCAAAATGTCATTTGTCCGCGGCGGACAAAAGAAATTTCGAATCGCGGACAAATGTCATTTTTATGTCCGCGATACAAAAACAAATCGCGGACATATGTCCAACCCTCTCAGTAACTTACCATTTTCACATTGTTGATCCATTTTTATTTTGAATATTTTGATTGTTATCAAAGAAGCATTTGTCAAAAATTAAAAAAAACCCAAAAATTTTATAGTTAAAAAAAAATATACTTGAGAAAGTATATTTTTATAGCAGCGTTTTTATTATTGTAAACAATTTTCGGAAATGCTATAATGCTGCCATAAAAGCACGTCATCTACTTTCTCTTTCGGATATATGAAACTTTTATATGAAAATTGTCTGACTCTTTCTATTTTTCAGCAATATTTATTTGCTCGATACATGTAAATCCAGCTTTATTGAGCAATTTGTACACGTTGTTGAATAACGCAGTGGTTAGACGAGAGTAAAAACTAGCCTTAACTATTCACAATTGTATGAGTTTTTTATTTGTATTTGAGATGTAATTATTCGTCACTGGCTAAACTATAGTTAAAACTATTTACAAACTATTTTATCATTTTACTTCACTTTTTAGTTTTTATTTACATTTAAAAAAAAAAAGTATTTCATTTGACAAGTAATACTTTAGATTCAGAATATTTTTTAGTTAAAACTATTAGTTATAATTATTTCAACATTTTTTTTTTTTTATACAATTTTTCACACATACATTCAAAAAACATCTTAGTTATAACTAGTTTTTAGTCTTGTCTAACCCCCAAGTAACGCAGTGGTTATACGAGAGTAAAAACTAGTCTTAACTATTTACAATTGTATGAGTTTTTTATTTGTATTTGTGACGTAATTATTCTCCACTGGCTAAACTATAGTTAAAACTATTTACAAACTATTTTATTATTTTACTTCACTTTTTAGTTTTTATTTACATTTAAAAAAAAAAATATTTCATTTGACAAGTAATACTTTAGATTCAGAATTTTTTTTAGTTATAACTATTAGTTATAACTATTTCATAATTTTTTTTTTTTTATACAATTTTTCACACATACATTCAAAAAACATCTTAGTTATAACTAGTTTTTACTCTCGTCTAACCCCCAAGTAAGACACTCCATTTTCGAAATGGCAAACAATAATGAAAAAAACATGTATGTAGTCTACGTAGCTTATAAAAAAACACCCGTTATTAAATATTTTGATATATTGCAAGGCATATTAAAGTAAGCTACAATTTTATTAGCCATGCTATTATTTCCATCAGGGTCGATTAAAACAATGTTTTCATTAAAAATATTTTTTTTAAAGTTGGGCTTATAAAATATTTTAATCTAATGAAAAAAAATAGAAAAAATAAAACGAGTTTGAGTGTTAAATTATAAATTCGATTGTATAAAAAAAACTTGTAATTATATTTAAAAAAAAAGAAAAAATGGGTAAATCTAGAAGTCGTACGCCAATACGAAAATCTCATAAAAGTAAAAGTAAACATAAAAATAAATCCAGGGACAGGGATAGAGATCGTGATCGAATGTAAATATTTTAATTTCAGTTTATTATACACAGGAAGATAATGACTTTTATTTTAATAATTTTTTTTTAGGGAACGTGAAAGAAGTTCAAATTCCCACAGCAAACATCGTAGCTCAAGGTACATATGAAAATTTAATGGTCTCTGAATGTTATTGATTTAAAACAAAGAAAGATAATGTTAGGTACAAGTGGGTACATTGCACGTACTTACCTATGTACAAATATAAATATTCACTACACATTTTCTGTAATTTAGGTACCTACCTATCCTATATCTTTATAAAATTAAAAGTTTCTAATTTCTAATTATTTTCATTGAACTTTATACCTATTTAAATGTTAGAGTAATGTGAATTTATCTCCCTGATAAAATAATGTTTCCATTAAGAGAAAGAAATAAGTTTATGTTTAGATTCATTGATAAATGTCTAACGAGACGCTAAAATTGATACATGTCATAATACGCAATACTCTGTAAAAATAAAATTTCATTTTCTTTATAAACTAAAATAATATTTAATTTTCTTATGATAAAGATTTGAAATATTGATCGGCCTTGTGTTTTGGTTAATTAAGAATAAAATACATGTTTGTTTACAAGATTCTGATAAATTGATTGATATTTACAGAAAACGTTCTTTGTCAATGTCTTCCTCAAATAGCTCGATCAGCGATGACATTAGTAGACATGATAGTAGGCATAAAAAACATAGGCATCATAGTCGAAGTAAGAAATTAGATGAAGTTGAACGATTAGCTGAAATGGAACGCCAAAGAAGGCAAAAAGAAGCTGAACAAAAGGTAAAAATTTATTTCATTTAATCTAAGTATCTTTAAAAAACTGTAAATTGCATTTCTGATTGTATTCGGAGCAGTGTGGTTCTTTTGGTCAATAGTTGTAATTTCAATAAATAAACGTTTGACCTTAATATTTTTATAATTTTATTTCTTTTTAAGATTTTTGGTTTAGATTTTCCACAGCAAATTTTTTTAATGATTTAAAGAAGTCTTTTAACTTGAGATTGCGTTATACATAAGCTTAATACAAGATCTGTTTTCAGCGTTGGAAAATCATTCATCATAATTTTTATTCCTGGCTATGAATTATATTTATTTATTTATTTATTTATTTATCGTATGACATTTCAGTTAGACTTAATGTAATTAATTATAAACAATACAACTTTAAATTATATAAAGTTATATAGTATTTCGCTACAAGATTATCACAATAAAGTTTTTCTTTTTAAATTTTAAAAATCTTACTAATCAAAACATTAATTTTTGCTATAAACCATCCTAGATATGTACTTGTTTTTGGCGTAATTACTTCCAAGCTAACTTTATTTTTGTATAAACTAAAGAGAGAGAAAAATCAGCCACTTCGAAGTTCGATAACCAATATAATATTATATACAAGGATAAATTGTAATACATAGTTTATAAAACTGAAGTTACGATTTCGAAGTATGCAACAAATTTGTATAGATAATCTCGATGATAAACCTTAAGATTGTCTAGGTAAATTAGTTTGCTGAATTGATACTGATGTGGAAATTATATGGTTTGATATAATGAATTAACTAATTAAATTCATCGAGATAATTTGAAGCTGACGCTGAGTTAGAAATAATACAAACTTTTATTTCAAATGACTTATTAATTAATTAAATGCAAATTCAATCAAGCCTGGAGTGAGAAACAACCGTAGATGCCCACACCTGAACTGTAATGATGACTAATTTCATTTTCTTTAGCATACTTGTGAGATATTAAAAGAGCTGTTGAAATGTGTCAAACTTAGAAAAAAATTATTGAAGTTTCTAGTCTATGCATGATGACTTCGATTGAAAGCTTGATTAGCCATCGAGTAGAAAAATTTTCCATAATTTCGTCGAAGATACAGAAAATCATAATTTGTAATGCAATTTTGTTTCTGACTTGGTATACTTAGCAAATATAATATACCAAACCTTACCTTTCTTAGAATTTGAAATTCGGTATTTAATAATTTTTTCCTTTTTTTAAGCTCTCGATATCTTATCTTTATCAAAAACTAGAGAAGACCCTCAATTTCGAAATTTTTTTCGTTCATTTTAATAAAATTTTTAAGAAAAAAAATTTCGTTTTCGTGTTTTAAAAATTTACTTAACTAAAATATTAAAAGTAATTTACTGCTTTTTAGATTATTGAAGAAGAAGCAGCGAAACGTATTGAAATGTTAGTAAAAAAACGGGTTGAGCAAGAACTCGAGAAGCGAAAAGAAGAGATCGAACAAGAGGTAATACGTCGGGTGGAAGCTGCAAAAAAACAAATGGAAGCAGAAATGATGAAAGAACTAGAAACACGCCGCGAACAAATTCGTGAACAAGAGCGTATAAGAGAGGTAGGTTTTCTTTCTATTACTAATAAGTTTTTGTGCAAATTCAGTAAAAATATATAAAAACTGGTTCTTGAATATGTACGATGTTTTTTCTTCTATATTTAGAAAAATTTTAAACATCGTATATTTCGGAACCACTTTTTTTATTGAAGATCTCAAAAATTATAGATGAAAAAATTATAAATGTACATTTATTTAAAAATATATTTAATGCAAATCGTCTGCACTTTTTTCCTGTGAAATATCAAACAAAATTAAAAAGAGTGCGTACGATTCACGCGAAATTAGATTTTTGATTTTGATTTTAAAAATTTAATAAAATTTATATTAATTTTAATAAATTTAAAAAAAAAAACTAAACTTAATAGCATTTATAGCTGGAAGAAAAATTTAATAATTAATTAAAAGACGATAAACAATTTTTAAAATAGACAATACTGGAAGTCAAGTATGTATTGTTGTTGTTTTATAGCTTGAAAACATTTTTACAACAATTAATTAAAAAATAAAGAAATTTGAATCTTATTTGAACGAGTGGCTTTTTATGAATCCGGTGTTGGCGCAGTGTTCATCAAGAAAAAAAATCATAAAATTTGGTATTTTTTCATCCAGTAAATATGTACATGGTAAAATTTTTCTATTTTAAATGATTTTTTATGAAATAAATTGTATGTATAATATAAAGTTATTCTGATTACCGGTTAATTTAACTTTCTTTTACATTTTCATATGAGAGGTTAACTATTTGTTCCTGATTATTCTGTGTGTAAAAAGACAATATTTAGTTTCTAAGATATTATTTCATTGTATTATATAAAAAAATATAATATATTGTTACATGAACAAATTTACTACATGTATTAAAGGATTTATACTGGAATAATAAACCTTAGTTCTTACTTTGAATGTCCATGACCAATATACCAATCGTTGAATATTTGAAAAATCGTCAGTTGTACAATATTTGTATTTTTTTCCTCTGGTGAATCGCTAGAAATTTAAAAACAAAAGACAATGTAACTTCTTATATTTCTTACATTAACTTTACACTAAACCTCTTATATTATAAATATTGAATACGCAAGAAAGAAATTATTCAATTTACAGTCGCCAAATTTGTGTTTTAAATCGGAAGAAAACAAATTAATTAAAACGTCCACTATTTATTACGAAATCATCGTATAAACAGCCCGGGCGAAGTCGTATGATTAAGTGATTCAACTCGATTTTTCTCGTTAATTAAGTCTCAATCTAGTTGATTTCGACTTATATTAGATTTCTTACGCCTGGTATATAAAGTTAATATTCGTACCTTAATGAGTTTATTTAAACGAACATCAAAATTTATTGGTCTTCAAAGCAATATTTCGAATTTTTTGAAGAAAAAAATAATACACCCCTACGAACTAAACTCAACAAAGTTTAAATTCTTTGGTTATTTTCAGTAGATAAACTTAGTTTCCTTTTTGGGATTAACAATTTTAAGTTATATAAGTTATGTGGGAATAGTTTTTTTTAATTAACCAAGGCGAAAAGTGCTTCTCAATTTTTAAGAACAAACACTCAAGCCATAATTCGTTATCATCCGTATCCTTTTTTTATATTTTCTAAATATCGGCATAAAATTCAGAATACTTCTAGTAGGGGAAGAAAAATGGTGTTCACAATTAGCAATTATTTAAAAATTCAAATTGTTTGTTAGGATTTTTATTTTCTAAACGACTAGAATCGGCCGAATAGTAAACGATTTTACATCAAAATAATTTTTGTTTTGACTGTAAAAAAATATTTAAAAAACTGAGATCATTCTTAATTTGCTTTACCCTGAGGCAGACACTCATTTTATTACGTTTGTTGTCAAAGGACACTTCTAATATCCTTGGTTTTGAAAGAGAAATAAAAATTTGCTCTCAAATTTTTTCTAGGGATTTTTTTTTTTTTCTGTTTTTCTAAGAGTTTCAAATAACCAAATTTATAAAAATATACTGAAATTCCTACATTAATAATGGCTATTAATCCTTTTGTAGGTTTTTACGTGATATCATTGTTTTGGCGTGATATCATTGATTTGCGTGATAGCACTTCGAGTGTCTGCATCACATTAGAGAGAATTTAGATCCCTTATACTTTATTTATTTTGTTATTATTTATATTAAGTCCCATTCAAAAAACCAACGAGAACAGAAAACTTATGTTCCTCCTATGTACAAATATCAATCATTTAACCAAAAAAGAAAATAATAAAAGACCGAGTGTTTTTTTCTTATAAATGTTTTCGTTTGGCTGACAGCATTTCAAATGAAATAAAGAAATAATCGATTGAACATAAATCTGAAATGTTAAACAATTAAAGTGTGTATAGAAATTATTACAAGTTTAAACCGAAATAAGATTAAATTCTGTTTTTATTATGAACCTTTGTGCTGTAAAATTTTACAAAACGGGGTAAATTCTAAAGAACTACTATGTATATAATTTTAAAATAAAAACAAATTATTTTAAATAATTTGGTTATAATTACATGAAAACTCCTAGAATGCTGAATAAATCAAAGGGATATAATAAAAACCGAAAATATATTTTTAAATATGATTTTAAAAATAAAAATTGTGTTTCATATGATGGGTAAGTTTTAAATGATTTTCCCTAAAATTTACTTATTAAAATTTTTAAATTATAAGTTTAATTAATGAACATTCATTTTATTTTAGAGCGTATTCAAAGGTCAAAAAATTTTCACAAAAAAAATAAATAAATATCAATGTGGAAAAAAAAATTTATTCGTTAAATCAAATACCTTATTCTGATTTGACTTTTTTTATTTTTTATTTGCACCAAAAATTACTTTATATTATAATTTCACTTTTCTGAACAAAATTGTCAATATTTGTTCCTGAAAATGTTTGCTAAATTTGATTTGAACTTTAAAATTTAAGATTAATCAAAATGTAGGAAAACAAAATAATACAATTTTTTTCAAAAAACCAGAATTTATAATTCAAATATTATATTCAGAATCAGGAGAATCGAAATTGGAAAGACATTTAAAACTCAACTTAGAAAAGCTATATAAAAGAACATTAGATTATTTAGTTAAGCTCCTTAAATTTAATTTTGAACCCAAATCGTCATGTAAAAATACTTTATATAACAGTCACAGTAGGAATTTAAAGAACAGAATTACAATGCTTTAAACAATTTGCTACATACACTTTTTTTAACTTTACTACTATTGAATTAACGCTGAATTTCCTACTAAACGAATTTTCTTGGATGGCCGTTGCAATGGTTCCTTGTAATTGAGGAGCTAGAAATCTGTTCCATTCATTGGTTACGAGAGTAATAGTTTCATGATTACATTAACATTAGATTAGTATCTATAGTATATGAAGTAAAATGTAGGACTATATTTATTTATTGGCCGTTTGTCTGATTATCCACCCGTTTCACTCTATTTTTAAATAAAAGTTTACTATATTTTGATAAAAATTTGATTACGCAGATTGAAAGATTTCAAAAAAATAATGTTTAGCCCCCAATTGCCAAGAATTCGAACTGTAAGTAAAAAACGGATTTCGAAATTTTAACATAGGTTGTTTAGTCGATTGTGGGAGTCTAAAAAATTATTAAATGCGGCAATATTTTAAATCAACCTGTTGAAAACGAACTCTACTTCATTTATTATATACCTCATTTTTCTATTATTTGTGATGAAAAACAATTTACAGTGTTGATTAGAACAGAACAATCATTGACATTTTTATTTAGAAATACTTGTTACTTGTAACAATAACAGCCATGTTTCGTTCGTTGTAGTAAAAAAAGTTAGACAAGACAACATAAATAAAATTATATATATTATTTTATTAATATAAATCGAAAGATAAAAAAATAATTTTTTTTTTCAAAAACATTATTTTTTTCTAAGACTTTTTTTGTGTAAAATTTTTTGAACCGTAAACTTAACAAAACTGAATAAAATGTTTTACACTTATTTGCAGTGAGAACCAAAATTTTATTCTTTAATATTGTAAAAATTGATGTAAAAAAATTTTTTTTTATTTTGCAGCTTCTACTTTAGTAACACCACACCAAATTTAATGTATACAGAGGAATAAGTTCTTACAACTTTTTTTTGCTATGAAATATAATTAGTTCCATTTGATGGTTTTTTAAAAAATTGTTCATAAATTTAAATAAAAATTACAATTGTATGAAATTGGAGCTAATCGTTAGCTGCTATTTTTCAAATTAAAAAAGTTGTATGAACTTATTCGTCTGTGTATATTATATTATATTTGCCTGTGGATGTACTCATAATATTTTACTCAAATTGAACGAAATGAAAATTGTATAACTAATATTAAAAGCTTTTTATTTTAATCAAACATCTTGATATACGGTATTATATATACATTGAATCTATATTTGAAAATCCTTCATCAACAAAATCTTAAAATTTAACCATTTTTATTTTAAGGATTCTAATTAATATTTTTAAAATGAGAGGGCTTTCAAACTTTGGAAAGTCGAACCTACGTTAGATTTGTTAAAACAAAAAGTAGAAATTTTTAATTTTTCTTTTAGGTATGTTTGCCATATTTCGATTTTAGTTTCGGCAAACACACTCTTTTTACATAAGGAGTGATTTTTTCGTAAATAATACTTGTGAATATGTACATTGTACATCATTTACATTACATCTTTTTCTATAAGCGTTAATAACACTTTTATTTATAGTATTTTATTTAGCTATATTTTAAACCATAATTATACAGCTTCAGTATAAAATGTTAAATATAACTTAATTTATCAGAGATCTCACTTTTTTTTCGATACTATGATTATTTTCCGAATTAAATGTTCCAATGACCGCATTTATAATTTTAGTTAGAAAAAGAATTTTGTAACGCTAACCGAAAAACCTTTTCAAAATACATATAATAAAAATTTTAAAAATTTTTAGAATGTTTTCCTTAACTCGAATTATAGTTTATAGTAAAGAATAAAAAATATTAAATAATCTACATTTTTTTTTAATATTTCTTATTAGGGTTCTTTAAAAAAGTTTGTTAGGAAAGGTAAAAAAAGCAAAACAAAATTGTTTTGTCCTTAAAGTGAGCAAATTCTACTTGTTTATTACGATTCTCAAATATGGGGTAAAATAAGGTTAATATACTATACTATTCAAAATCTAGTTACTAGTAGTAAAATATTATTCATTAAATTAAAACTACAAAGCGTGGAAAACAGAAAACTAAAATTGAAACTACGTCTCTGTCATTCTAATCAAATTTAATTAACACACTTAATTAACACATTCATTAACATTCCTCAAGATTATTCATTAATAAAATCAAAAGAAGAAAAATTTTTTATCAATGAAAATTACTTAATATGTACTAACAACAAAAAATGTTTTTAATATTTTCCAACTTACTGAACTTGGTAATTTCTTATAAATATGTATAAACTTTTTAATCAAAAATTCTATAATTACTATTTTCACTGTTTTTAAATTTTCATTTTACAAACTTGTTTTCGATTATATTATAGAAATAATTCAAAAATAATATATACTGTCCACTCTATGTAAACTATATAATACATAGTTTACATAGCGTGGAACAGATTTTTTGGTACGGGTTTTATTTTTCTAATAAAACAATAATGTTGAAAAAATGTTTCAGAAAGAATTACGTAGAATTAAAACTTATTTTTATTTTCGAATTTTGGCAATTTTCTTTACAACGTCGTTTTCCTATTATTCCATGTTATTTTGTCTTTGTTATTTATGGGAGCCGGTCTAATGCCCGGAGTCGAAAATCCCGGAAGTACGAAATCCCGGAAATTTTTTTTCCCGTTTACAAGCTCCCGGAAATCATAATCCCGGATTCTGAAATCCCGGAAGTCAGAATCCCGGAAGGACGAAATCCCGGAAGTCAGAATCCCGGAAGTCAAAATCCCGAAAACACTAAATCCCGGAACCTGAAATCCCGAAAAGACGTAATCCCTGAGGTTTTAATCTCTAACGCCTCGCAGGAACATTTCAGCTCTCGTAGCAATGAACTATGTTGCGATAAAAACAGGGTTTTAATTCCTGAAGATACACGAAAAGACTTTGGCTCGCGTAGCCGTGTGTTAAGTTTAGAAAAAGGATGTTTTAATCCCTGAAGCCCCGCAGGCGCGTAGCCATGGGTTATGTTGCAAAAAAGGAGGTTTTAATCCCTGAAGCCCCGCAGGGACACGCAAAAAGACTTTGGCCCGCGTAGCCATGGGTTAGGTTGCGAAAAAAAAGGTTTTAATCCCTGAAGCCCCGCAGGGACACGCGAAAAGACTTTGGCCCGCGTAGCCATCGGTTAGATTGCGAAAAAGGAGGTTTAAATCCCTGAAGCCCCGCAGGGACACGCGTAAAGACTTTGGCCCGCGTAGCCATGGTTTAGGTTGCGAAAAAGGAGGTTTTAATCCCTGAAGCCCCACAGGGACACGCGAAAAGACTTTGGCCCGCGTAGCCCTCGGTTAGATTGCGAAAAAGGAGGTTTAAATCCCTGAATACCCGCAGTTAATTTTTTCTTCCAAATTAAAATTTCCGGGATTTTGTGCCTGCGGTTTTCTGGTTTCCGGGAATTTGTCCCTCCGGGATTCTGGTTTCCGGGAATTTGTCTTCCCGGGATTCTGGTTTCCGGGAATTTGTGTTTCCGAGATTTTTGCTTCCGGGATTTTGTCTTCCGGGATTTTTTTTCGGGCTTTTGTACTCGGGATTTTGGCTTCCGGGGTTTAGACCCCAACCCGTTATTTATTCGTTTCATGCAATTTTGTTACGTACTTCGTTATTTTCTTCTTTGGCCATATTACTTTCTTATTTGCTTATTCGTTAATAAACACTATTTATAATCAGCTACTTTGTAAATCATTTTTTTATTGATTCAATATGTGATTCTTTAACTGATTTTCACCTCGAATAAATATTTATAAGGATTTTCTGATTTATCTGACTCCTGTTAATAATCTAAAAGAAAGAGTGGATTTTTCTTTATTTGGTGAACAACATTATGCAACATACAATAAAATGATTAGTTATATCGTTTTTGTTATTTAAAATGTTGATGTGTTGTGTTATTTTCTAGGTAAAAGATTAATTGGGGGTTTGGAAAAACAATACTTTTGTGATACTACAGCGAATAAAAAAACGAAACTAATAAACTTTATATTATTAGTTATTATAGCATGTCTTGTCCCGGATAATCGGGGCGAAAAGTGTTTTCTAATAAATTTCTTTTGAATCTGGAATCTCTTGTATAATCTTATTTCACGGAAACACTAAATACATCATTTAATTATTTCTACAATGTTTAATAAGATTTTTCATTATTTTATATGATTAAATATCTAGCAAACGAAATTAATTGAAAGATAATCATCCAAATTAACATTATTATGATTTTATTAGAAAATTCTTTAGAAAATATTATATTCATTAAGTAACCATATCTAAAATATTTTTTTCTATAATTTAGGAGGAAGAGAAAAAGAAGCGTGAAGAATTGGAAAATATATTAGCAGAAAATAATCGTAAAATTGAGGAAGCTCAAAGAAAGCTGGTAAGATTTTCTTTTTATTTTAATTTTAAGTAGTTTGTAGTTCGAAGATATTCGTACAGTTAAGAATTATAATTATAACTTCACAATTATAATTAGCATTTATTTATCACAATTTTATTTAAATTTAAATAAATCTATATATTGTTAATCAGTATAAGTAGAGCCCGTTAGACCCTTTGAATAATCTCAAACTACAAAGAAGCGGTTGGCACAAACCACCATTTTCCTTTCAATAACAGTAATGAAATAAACTCCATTCATACGAAAAATGATTCCTGAACATATAAAGCTCAAACAAGCTTAAGCTTTGGTTTAAGTCAGCTATTTATTAAAGTCCTCTAACTAAATCTATTTAGCCAATGATTTAGGTTACATGTTTAAAAGTGTATTATAGAAGAAAGTACGAATGAAGCTCACCAACATACACGTCAAATTTTATCAAATATAATACGTTATTATTTTAATAACTTATGCATCAAATAGTTTGTTGAGTATATGATATACAAAATGAAAAGAACGTAGGTACTACTAGTACGAATACATTTTTTTATTACAAAATTTAGATTTAATTCTCTTGTCATAGTTATAAAAAATGAAATTAGCTGTCTGTCTTCAATAATAATTAATTTATATTAAAACTTTTTTTCAGGCCGAAGAACGCTTAGCTATCATTGAAGAGCAAAGACAAATGGATGAAGAAAGACAAAGAATGCGAAAAGAACAAGAAAAGCGCATTAAAGAAGAACAAAAAATAATTTTAGGAAAAAATAATTCTCGACCAAAATTGTCTTTTTCGTTAAAACCGGGTGTTTCATAAACTCGAGTTATATTGTTAAAAATTTAACTCTCCTAAATCAGGCTTCTACTCTATAAACATTCATGTCAAACTAATGTTTAAATAATTTTATTTAACTTTCTAGTTTTGAAATTCAATTCTGGAAGCTTAATTCAGTAAATGCTACGCGCATTTATGTGGGGTTTTAAATCAAAATATAATTTTATTTCATTTGTAGCTAACTTAGAACTGTACAATTTAATGAAATATGTATAAATCACTATAATTATTCAATTAGAAGAAAAGATATGCAATTCTAAGAGTTAAATTAACAAGAAAAGCATAATTAACTAACATCGTTTAATTCTTTGTTAAAAATAATAACTACTATCCATGAAGCTTTAAAACTAAACTTCTCGTATTTGTTTCATTTCATATTAAAAAACCGATAATAAATAAGATCGTGTTAGAGTAATCCATTTATTATTATTTTATATTAGTCAAAATTTCATAAGATCAAAAATTAGCAATAATAAAATGTTGTTTTTTGTAACAATAAAATATAGACTGTACTCTTAAAATATAAAGTAATATTTCGAAATCTACTTTTTTTCACATAATTATACGAAGTGAATTAGTGTTCCGTTAAAAAAAACTCAATTATAATAACAAAATTTGTTTCAAATAAAAAAAAATTTGCAGAGATGATCATCAAATCCCAGAAAAATGTGTGTTCTAAAATAAATATTTACATTGGAATACTTTATTTAACGACCCTTATAATACTTATTTGGAACATAAAAATAGCATTGAAATTATTAAAACGTGGGTAAAATAAATATTAAAAAAGTGGAAGATTTTTCTTATAAGCTTATATAAAGTTATTTTATTTGTAGAATTCATTTTTAATTTTTTTTTAGTAAACTATTTTCTTAAATTCGTGTATAAGAAACAAGATAAAATTATAGAAAATAATTATGGAACAGGATTTAGGGCAATTTATAAATACATATTACTTCAATCTCAAAAAATGTTTTAATTTTTGAGGTCAGCTAGTTGTTTCACTTGACGCGTTGTTTATTAAACTTATTTTCGATTCTTCATTGTCACACTATAATAAACAATGCAATAAAAATAATTGAATAACGAATTGTTCTCACTTTTTCTACTCATCTTTACAATTTCAATACCGTAGTAAAAAATAGTACTAAAAATTGAAATTGATATCATAATATATGTACTTTTTATAAATTTATACTAAATGTATTATGATGTGAATATCGAAGGACATATTCACAAAAATAGTTAAATTCTCAAAAATATTTGTTCTAAGAATAAAACAAAAATTAAAGTAATTGGTTTTTTTCATTATTATGGTATTGAAAAGTAAAAAAAAAATTAATATTTTGAGTAGACTTAAGTCAATACAATTAGAAAACTCAAATTGATATTGTAAATTAAGAACAATAGTATGAATTAATTATTAAGTAAGCAAAATCTTCCTGTCAATGATAATAACATTAAAATAATTTAATAATTATTATAAGCCATTTTTAATATTAAGAATATTTAATTTTCAACAGTTTTTTTTAATGTTCTTTAAACAAATATTTACTCAAAAGTGATCAATTTGATTTTGTCATTATTATTTTTATTGATAACATTTTTTTTTTCAATTTGGTAAAATTTAAACTCAATTTGTTGAAAAATGGGTTTATTAAATTGACTTTTATTGGTTATAAAATGATACCATTTGTTTTATTTTAAATTTTTTCTTACAATATTGCTTGAGATCCAATAAATATTTTTTTTTTAAAAGAAGACTTCTCTAATATTGTAGTTAATTTTATTAACCTTCTAATAATGATATAAATCTTTAAATCATATAATGACATTTAATCTTATATTAATAAAAGTAAAAAAAAAAATATTTTGTGTTATTCTTTTTATTCAAATGTATCAAAACTTAAAATTTCCATGATGGCAGTAAATATTTATACATATATATATATATAAAATAAAGGCATTACAACAAATATTTTTATTTGATATTATTTTCTGTATTATTTTTAATTGAAGTCACACATTATAATTTTTAATAAAACCAAAAATTGTATGAACTTGATTACGTGAATGAATATTTGGGAATTGGAATATTTAGGAATTTTATAAATCTCAGTCGATCATTTCCGAATAATAATACACATTATAAGATTATAAGATTAATGGAAAATAATAGTGCCATAAAGTAAGTGTAAATAAGAGAAATTCATTCCAAAAAAAAAAATAAAAAATGAAACAAAAAATATTAAAACATATGAAATCACTATCGCATTGTAATCATCAATTGTGCTAGTAATTTCATATGTTTAAATTCATATGTTTAAATTTTATTTTAAATTTATGACAAAATATTTTTGTTTATATTAAAGTTGAAAAAAAATGAATTCAGTTCAAAAAAAGAAAAAATAATTTTTACCAAATGTGTAGATTAACAAACGTGCAAACAATGTTTCCCAAAACTCAACTGTCAAATGTTATGTACGGCAAAATATTTTATCGGTTTCATCGTTTTAAATTTTTTAATATCGTAAATGGAAATAAAAAACTCAAAGGAAAAAAAGTAAGTGTATGATTAAAAGTTGTCTAAAACTAGAAAATTTTTTACATGCGAAATTACTTGTAAAAGGAAGAAGTAAAAATAAACAAGTAGATATTTAAAATAGGAGTTGCAGAACAAAATTTATTCATTGTGTAATGATATTATCATTACCAAAATTAAAATAAAACTAAATTGATAAAATTATTAAAATCTTGTTGAACCCTAAAATAATATAGAATTAAGATTACGGTAAATTATAATAAATTTGATTGGGTGACCAATCACTAATTAATAAGTCAAAATAATAAAAATAATAATTTGGTATGAATCTGATATTAGTAAATAATATTGTATATAAAAATTTATTATTATGTAGATAAATTGTATATAGAATTTAAGAATTTTTAGTATATAAGATTTTGTATAAATATGATAAGTTTTTAGAATAAAATCCAGATTGAAATTTGATCTCAAATAGATATCTCACTTTTATTAAACGGCTTCCCTGAGCTATACAATACAGGTAAGATAGCTTTCCGAGCAATATAATACGGATAACAAGGCTTGGTAAGCCTATCAAATATACCAAGCTGTTCCAAGCTAAAAATGGAATATCCGGCTCTTAAGCCAAAACGAAAGCGCGTCCCGCTCTAATAGGACATACGGCTGAATACAGCCTAGACAATAGGATCTCCATAATGACATGCTAGTGGTCATTATGGATTAGGGAATTCAATAGGCCTTAGATGTCTTGGACAACATAGATGTCCAACCCATGATCCATCATAAGATAAATAACCATAAAGAAGATAGACAATAGAAACTTTCCATTAAATAAAAACAAATTTTTTCCTTTACATGGCGATCCTGCAAACCGCAAATTATATAATACAGAACCAAAATAACCATAAATTTTAAAAGATGGAACAAAATGTTCAACAAAAATTTTAACCGCATAGAGAACACAAAAAATAAAAATTAAAAATTTTTTAAAATACGATATATTGTCAAAAATAAATATTTTTTTTTCTATGAAATTATAAAAAAAAAAAGAAATGTATATTAAAAATAAAAGAAATTCACAAGAAAAATAATTATATATAAATATGAAATTTTACAAAAAAAATTATATAAATG
This sequence comes from Hybos culiciformis, assembly GCA_964007475.1. Lineage (NCBI taxonomy): Eukaryota > Metazoa > Arthropoda > Insecta > Diptera > Hybotidae > Hybos > Hybos culiciformis. The sequence goes on along the minus strand of OZ023273.1, from coordinate 94,205,651 downwards.
AAATTCACAAGAGATAATTATATATATATAAATATTAAATTTTACAAAAAAAAAATGTATATTTTTTTTTTTACTATATTATTATAAAAATAACAAATTTTTACAAAATAATTAGGTTATATAAATTTTACATGAAATATATAAATAAATTTTTAAATCAAAAAATTTTCAAAAAATTATAAGAATGTTACTTAAGAACACCCTAAAAAATTTTAGAATTAACACAAATATAAAATTATATTACGAACATCCTATTAAATTTTTTTTCAATAGACAAAAAAAAAAAAAAAAAAAAAACACTTGTCTATCAAATTCTTTTAACAAAAAAAAAATTTCTTCTTAAATACAAAAAGAAATTACTCATTATCTATCCATTATAAAAATTTTTAATGACACATCAAATATTTTCACTTAGACAAAATTATTTAATATTACGATTGATTTGAAATTGCATATCCCTAAGAATAGTTTACACAAAAAATTTTTTTTTCTCAACATCAATTCTCTGAAATCAGGAAACTAACATCACTGATCAAAATCAAATTTAAATGCCCACATTTATATCCAAATGTATAAGTTAATCATCATTATCCAATAAAATTCATAATTGATACTGGAACAGATAAGTCTGTCACCAATGAACTATTTACGAAATTTATTGAAAATAAGAATGAATAATTTAGGATATTGGCAATAAGAGTCATTAGGCACTCTTTTATTATTGTATAAATTCCCAATTGATGAAATTTCCAATTGACGGAATATTTAGGCCGAGATTTCTAATAGATGAAATTCTCCGCATTAATTAGTTTTGAGATTAATGATTAATTCAAACTAAATCAGTCGACTAGAGATATTAGCACTGAATTATATGTCCATGAGACACTTGTCCTGAGTAAATAGATAACTCTAGGAATAGTTATATAATTGATATACCAGAGATATAATACACAAATTAAACAAAAAAAAAAAAAAAAAAAAAAAAAGGGAACATTCATTAAAAGAACAATTATAAAAATAAAATAAAAATAATAAGATTCAATTACAAAAAAAAGTTTCAATCGTAACATTAATCATTGTCTGTAACAAACACCACAAATTCAAATTCAAAAAATAACATTAACATTAATTATTATTTGTAACAAACACCACAAATTCAAATTCAAAAAATAACATTAACATTAATTATTATTTGTAACAAACACCACAAATTCAAATTCAAAAAATAACATTAACATTAATTATTATTTGTAACAAACACCACAAATTCAAATTCAAAAAAAATTTTAAAAATATAAAAATTTTCTTATTTCCTAAAAAATCATAAAATTTTTTTTTCTAAAAGGGAAAGGATGTAATGATATTATCATTACCAAAATTAAAATAAAACTAAATTGATAAAATTATTAAAATCTTGTTGAACCCTAAAATAATATAGAATTAAGATTACGGTAAATTATAATAAATTTGATTGGGTGACCAATCACTAATTAATAAGTCAAAATAATAAAAATAATAATTTGGTATGAATCTGATATTAGTAAATAATATTGTATATAAAAATTTATTATTATGTAGATAAATTGTATATAGAATTTAAGAATTTTTAGTATATAAGATTTTGTATAAATATGATAAGTTTTTAGAATAAAATCCAGATTGAAATTTGATCTCAAATAGATATCTCACTTTTATTAAACGGCTTCCCTGAGCTATACAATACAGGTAAGATAGCTTTCCGAGCAATATAATACGGATAACAAGGCTTGGTAAGCCTATCAAATATACCAAGCTGTTCCAAGCTAAAAATGGAATATCCGGCTCTTAAGCCAAAACGAAAGCGCGTCCCGCTCTAATAGGACATACGGCTGAATACAGCCTAGACAATAGGATCTCCATAATGACATGCTAGTGGTCATTATGGATTAGGGAATTCAATAGGCCTTAGATGTCTTGGACAACATAGATGTCCAACCCATGATCCATCATAAGATAAATAACCATAAAGAAGATAGACAATAGAAACTTTCCATTAAATAAAAACAAATTTTTTCCTTTACAATTGACAAAAGTTGTAATATTAACATAAAAATTGAAACAATTATATATACAAACGAATATTATTTTATTTTAAGTTCATAGTTTAGTTGACAATTATTAACATCTTCGAATTGTCGTTATTCTAAGTTCAAATAAAAAAGAAAAATTGTATTGAATTTGTAAAGAATATGAATCAAACAGAAGTAATTAGTAATGTTCACAATGAAGATTTCAATTGATTGATCCCAATTCCGAAAGCTTTACCTCATATTTAAACTTTTTAATGAGTTTTACTTTTACTGAATTTAATAGCCTTTCCACTTTACTATCTCCAGCATTTCATCATCATTCATTAATAACAGCTTTGAACACAAAACTTAATTCTGTTATCTAATCTAATATGTATAATACGCATATGTACACGAATCTAATCTAATGAATAATGAAATCGATCTCTGATTCTGTTTGTCTGTCTGTCTTTAATACTTCTAACTGCTCTTTAAAAAATTTTACAGAGAGAATCATTCGGGTAAAAGACAATTTAAGTTCGAATTTCAGCCAAATCCAATGTTATGAGAAAATTAAATTTTGCTTAATAAAAATTAGGAGGAATTTCTTTAAGCTGCACTTCCGATTGGATACATGGTGATACATGGGGATGACGTCATCACCTAACGGTACTTGAGCCCTTTAAGGACAAGAAAATTGGACCACTAAACCCCTTCCTTCACACTTTTCTTTTGTCAAATATAGGTGCCTGTGAGTTGAAAGGGAAGTTTTTACACCAAAAATTTTAATTGAAAAAACATTGCTCTTTCTTTTTATTTTACCATTTAATATATTTTAAATCAGAATATTTTATAATTCACAAATTAGTGTTGGTGGTAAGTGGCAACGCAGTCACCAGTGGTTGTGAAGCACAGGAACACATTCCACTTAATGCAAAATATATTTGTCCGGCTGTACTTGCCTTTGGAGGCGTAACAGGTGCAGGATTTCCAATTTTGGCGCTTTTCCATGCTGCGTAACGTTTTGGGTTTGCTACGAAAATGATGTCCAGTCCTAGTGACTTCTAGAACTGAGCAGCTTCTGGAGCCATTTATCAGTTCCTTGGCTGCTCGATACTCAACGGAGTTACATTGGTGTGTACACAACTGGCTAATATCAGCCTATTCTAGGTATATAATGTAGCTGTTGCAGACGCATATTTTTAAGAGATCAAGAACAAACGGATATAAAAATGCCAATTTGCTCATGCGATCGTAGTCGTAATACACCTTTTTCTGGTCCAACAGACCGACACCACCCATTCTTTTGTTGTAATTGCGGATAACAATGGGGAAATTGACGTCTATCTTATTAACTTGTCCAACAACACGCCGCTTTAGTTTGAACACCCCAGTTGGGTCGATAAAGTTTGAGGCGAGGTAGTAGGCTCGCCAGATAAAAATTTCTAAAAAAACGTACCCACAAAAATTTAAGTGCATAAAAAAGAAAACAAAATATAGGTAAATGTTATATAATTGAATTGCATTTTATAAAAAAAAAATTGAATTAAATATAGCACCATTGCAAAATTTTTATTTAAATATGACAGAACCAGTGGTGGGATTCAAAACATTTAATAACCGGTTCGCATCCCGTAAAAAAAAATAATACAATTTTTTTCGTGGTTTCGAATCCTCTAAAATTTTTTTAATTTATTAAATTAGATTCTAAAGACCTTTCCAGAACATATATATACTTTCTCCTTCATAAAAACTCATAAATTTTTATATTGATGTTTCCAAATGTTGTAATTTCAAAACAGGCTTGCTTGTTACACATTTATTACTTTGTAAGAGCATATTTTTACTCTTATTGGGTTCTTTGCTCACAGTAAATAGGATATTTTCCAGTATTTCTTTTAATAAACTAATAAAAAAGCCAGAAAAAAATTGTTTTACTTTAAATTGTACACGCACCACCTGTCGAGGTACTCATCGTCAAAGCAATGTAAATACCTAGCAATGTACCTATGAAAATCAAATGTCAAAAACAATTTTGATAGGTACTTTATTTTAATTTCAAAATATTTTTATAAGGGATCCTTGTAAAAGTATCATAATTTAAATTCAATTGAAGCATTGACAATTTATTATTTTACTCTAAATTTGAATTGATTTAAATTAAAAGTTTGTATAAGAGGTTCCTTGGTTCCTATAAAAATAAGTATTGATGTAAAATAATGTACACAATGTTTCAATTTTTCTCATATAAAATTATAAATTAAAAAATTGGAACAAACGTAAATATTTCAGTTTTGGGTTTTGTGTCATAACCCCTTACACAACATTTTCTTACCATATTTTCTGCCTGTTATATAAAAAATTAAAAAAATAATTTTAAAATTAAAAATATTTTCCTTTCAATACAGCAGTGTACTACTTAAATAATAAATAATTGATGAATTATTTTTGATTCTGAATAAAATCAGAAAATTATCAATTTTTTAAATATGATTCTGCATTCTGAAATCGAAATTAGTTTCATTAAAGCAATAAATAGTTAATAAAGCAGTGAATAGTTATTTTAAAACTTTTTCAGACGATTTTCGTGAACCTACAAATTTTAGGAAACGGTTCGCGCGACTCATAAATATTTTAAGAAACGGTTCGCGCGAACCGGCTGAATCCCACACTGGACAGAACCCTTTAAATAAACAAATAGGTAATTCTATCCTTTAAACAAAAACGCTGCATAATATAAACGAGCCAGCAGTATAATATAAACGAAACTGTGTTCGTAATACGAAAATGGTAAATTTATGTTTTCCTTTTCGGGTATTTATTATCTCATTCGGTTTAAATTACAACAATTTTTAAAAATTTGTTTCAACTTTAAAAATAATCAGTAAAAAACGTACCTTTGGGTACGTTTTCACAAATTTCGGGTATAACGTACATTCTAATTTTGTAAGCCAAAATAACGTACGGTACGTTTAAATAACGTACACCTGGCAAGCCTACCCCAATTTCAATCCACTTGAATTGCCGATTGCCGATCCACTTGACTACAATAATAATTAAACTGATAATATAAAGAACCGAACCGAATAATTCCGCCAAAAAACTTGTAAACAAACACGACAATGATAAAAATTTAATTTTTTATTATTTTCCAAGGAAATTTCTATTGTTTTTAAGCTTTCAATGTGCTGGTCAATTTTCAATTTGAAGGATTTTATCGACGACAAGGCAATGTGCAAAATTTCAGCTCGATTGGATGCCGAGAAGTGGATCAATTTTGATTTTCTAAGTTTGTGGAAACTGGCGTGAAGTTGATATAAAGAATTTAATTAATAAAGGTGTGAGAGTGTGAGTGTGTGATGCCAAAGTGCAAAATTTCAGATCGATAGGATACCATGAAGTGGGTCAATTTTTTTTGACTTTCTAAGTTTGTGGAAACGGGGTGAAGTTAGTATAAAGAATTTAAAACAATTACACTAGATGGTATTTAAGGATATAACGACATATATATTCTAACTTTCGTTTAATTTATTTTTTATTTTTTGCCTTGCTCTTGGCCAACTTAATGGGTAAAGTGTAATTCAGCATTGCACAATTTCGTTTTAAATAAGAGAGCTTTTCTAGCTCCACCTCCCCCAACCATATTTGATCTAATTTGACTATAGATTCATTCAATAAATAAAAATAAATATAAGTATAAATAAATATAGCATAAAAATAAATAATAATAATAATAATATAAATTATTTTTTTATTTTTTTATCAAAAAAAGGGAAAAAATTATTGTTTCATTTCATATGAATTGTATTGGCCTTAACGGCCGTATTTTGGATAAGTTGAAGCGGTCTGATCACGGTTCATTACAATGGTTTTGTGATGATTGTAAAAAACTCTTCGTATCTTCTCTCTGTGCTCAGTTGGAAAGGCTTCATCTCGATTTCAAAAAATTTCAAAAGTGCTTTGTATATTTATCCACTTCGTTGGAACTAATTTCAGCGGATGTGATGAAACTTAATAACTTCCGAAATTCCTCAGTATGACTCTCAAGAGCCTCAACATATTTCTCAAATAAATTCTACTTTAACTCCGACCTTCGTCAGATATCAACCTGATTCTGGCCAAACTGATCCAAGCAATCATAGTGTTCACATTCCTTCAAATCACTAGCGGATCTAGACTAGGAGTAAGGGGGGGGGTTATTTTTTATAGTATTTCAAGGAATTCTATAAATAATTTATTTTCAATCTCAGCTCAACGACAAGGACGTGGAGAAAATTATGATACAATTTTTCATTAATTTTTCACTAATGAAATTTGTAATTGAGCTTCGTTTCATTTTTTTTGATTATTTAAGAATAGAAGAACAATCATTGATAAAAATCTTCGTAAAAATAAAATTTTACTAACGAAGATAGAATATAATAGTTTCAGCGTATCTGGCAGGAAATTGTTTTGTTTGTTAGGAAAAATTTGAGATTTTTTTTAATTGGAATTTTTGATTTAAAATTTTTTTTTGACTGGATTTCATTTTTCATCAAAAATAAAGTCATACTTTTGTTAAATGATTGAGTAAAAAATTCAATTTTTGTCCTTTTTTTTATTCTTCGAAACAAATGAAAATCTTATTTTTGTCCTTTTTTTTATTCTTCGAAACAAATGTTGTTTTCGTTTTCCTATTCCTAAAAAATTTTTCGATTAAATAGGAAAAAAAATAAGTAAAAAACGAGTTTTCAAAAAACTGAGGCCAGGCCGCATGAAAAAGTAGAAAATAATTTTTTCTTCACACACAGAGGTGGACTCAGATTTTTTGATTGGGACGTAAGTGATTTGATTCATGAAGAGAAAGAATATTCAAGAGAAATGTCCCAATTAAAAAATCTGAGTCCACATCAGTGTGTGAAGAAAAAGTTATTTTCTACTTTTTCATGCGGCCTGGCCTCAGTTTTTTGAAAACTCGTTTTTTACTTATTTTTATTTTTTGCCTTTTTCACGTTAACTAAATTGTTATTATGTGCTGCATGGAGATGTTTTAAAACAATTTTATGACTAATCATATCGATGAAAATTTTTCCGATGATTTTCCCGGTTTTTCGGGTTTTCCATGGAGTTTTCTACAAAAGCAACTTTATGCAACTCATTTCGCTCTACAACTTTGTCTCAGGTTGCAAAACGCTCAAACGCTTCCTTGGTCATAAGCGAGTCACACTACAACTAAAAAGCCACTACTCATGACGGCTTTTTTAAATGCGTTCACACTTGCACTTTTTGGTTTTTTTTTTTTTTTTTCTCGTTTTGTCATATCTTTTTCCTTTTTTTTTGGGAATTTTTTTTGTTTTTTTATTCGTTTTTTTAAAAAAATTGCCGCCAACTTCCTGAAAGTATGCAATTGTTAGTTTATTTTTTTCTCACAGAGCTCATTTGTTATTTGATCCCTGATTTTCTAGTGGCTTTTTGAAAAGCCACTAGCTTTTTTTTCTTTTTTTTGTATGGAAAAAGCCACGAAATAGCCACAACGATGATAGCTTTTTCAAAAAGCCATTAAAAAGCCGAAGTGTGACAGCCTTATCAGAAAAACTCCGGAAAAGCGTTTTTCATGAATTTTCATCGATTTTTTCTGCAAGTTTTCACCATTGTCGGTGAGAAAGTAATTATGCCAGTTGATAATGAACTTAATCCTGCGTAATTTAGAAAACTTTTTTACCGGAAAATTTTCCGGAAAAGTAGGAAAATTCCGGAAAATTTTTTCGGAAAAATCAGAAAACTTTGCATTTTTCCTAAAACGGATTTATCACTACTCAAATTTGTACCAAATTTTCAAATGATTTTCCCGATTTTCCGGGTTTTCCATGGAAATTTTCGGTTCAAATTTTGATAACTTCAATTGTCACGCGACATGAACCTGTGTGTCAAATTTCAGCTCGCTGTGATGGCGGAAAGTGGGTCTACGAGAGTGTCGAAAATAGTAAAGAAATATATAAACAGACAAATTACTTTAATGCGCATGTCTTCGGTAAGTTGTATTTACATTCGCAAATTTAGCTCGGTAAATGGTCCATTACATGCATCAATACACATGCAATTATAGAGGAATGTAAATTGTATTTACATTTCCCTGTGATGTAAATTGTATTTACATTGCTCTATATTGTATTTACATTCTTCATTTTAAACTGCGTAATACTATAAACAAAAATAATATCACTCACACTCACAATATTTCAATACAGACAAATACCAAAAAAATTGCAAATGTATACCTCTCACATGCATCATTTCAATGTCAAACAAAGCTTAGTTTATAATGCTAAAATCTAGATTTTCCCTCTGAGCTAATCTATATTTTCCCTCTGAGCAAACAAAAAAAAAAAAAAAAGAACCAATAAAAAAATACGCGGCTATTTTTTTTTTCTTCTAAAAAGCGGCCAGTCGATCAGTCGATGAATTTTCTTAACATGTGTTTCAATCTACTATTTTTAAAGGATCTTCGAACCTCTACTACTAAATTTTTAAACGAGTGTGGTTGGATTTTAGTACAAAAATTTAAACCACACTTCAAAAATTGCACTTATTTTTATTCAAAAAAACAAAATTAATAAAAAATAGAACAATGGTAACCCTGAAAATATCTTTGTTGTCATTATAAAGTTTGCTGTGATTGTCAAATGTCAAGTAATGCCTTGGACAAAGTGAACTCGAAAAACATGTTCTTGACCACAAAAACATGTTATTAAAATCGACCGAACAGACTACCTTAATGTGTTTTACAAAACAGATAAACATCTGTTTTTTTTTCTCAAGTTTAAAAACAAAAGTAAACAACACAATATACCTACAAATTAAATTCAAATTCAAAATAAAAAACAATAACAAACTTTTTTTTCATTTGTTTACAAATAAATACGACATAAAATTGTCAAAGTCAACGTCAAAAATGACACCCCAGTGAACATTAATGGCTTCCACATATTGCCTCACGAAATATTTGTAAAAATTACTCAACCCATCCTTTAATAACAACATGTTTTGGCAAGAACATTTTCTTGTTCTTGTTTTTATTACTATGGGAAAACTACTTCAAAAACATAAAATTAACATGTTCTTGATCAAAAACATGTTAATCGTGTCAGTTTGTCCAAGGCATAAGAATTTTTTTTCTTTTATCAACAAACGAGGAAAATGGCAGCAACAAGGAGATTATTTATTGTAAATATTTTTAATTATAAAAAAAATAATTATAAAATTATTATTATTTTTTTTAATAATTAAAAATAAAATTAAATAAAATTTAAGAAGACCATTAGTTCCTAAAATAATAAAAAAAAAATTAGTAATTTTTCTAAAAAAAAATTATTCGATTTTTTTTTTTGCAAAAAAGAAAATGAATAATTTTTTTTTGGAAAAATTACTAATTTTTTTTTTAATATTTTAGGAATCTTCCGGTTTGAAATCATTTCGATAAATAAATAAACTTCCTTATTAAATTTTATAATTATTATTTGATTTTATTTTTAATTATAAAAAAAATAATTATAAAATTATTATTATTTTTTTTAATAATTAAAAATAAAATTAAATAAAATTTAAGAAGACCATTAGTTCCTAAAATAATAAAAAAAAAATTAGTAATTTTTCTAAAAAAAAATTATTCGATTTTTTTTTTTGCAAAAAAGAAAATGAATAATTTTTTTTTGGAAAAATTACTAATTTTTTTTTTAATATTTTAGGAATCTTCCGGTTTGAAATCATTTCGATAAATAAATAAACTTCCTTATTAAATTTTATTTCCTTGCTTCATTTTGAACTTTTTTGTTTATTTTTTTCATTATAAATGTATTGTTTTCAACTCCCTCTCACATGCAGTATACAATACATGTTAATCAAATTTGTTATACAGCTCGTTTTGTATACACACAAACATATAGACACTCGTCAATATTATATCACTCGACCTTCGGTCTCGTGATATAAACATGACTCGTGTCTATGTGTTTGTGTGTATACAAAACTCGCAAGAATAACAAATTTTCTTAACATGTATTGTAATCTACTATTACGAGTTAATAAGAATTGTGTCCTCAAAAAAAAATGAAACTTACACTATAAATTCTGAAATTGACATAGAGACCGAAAATTTAGATATTTTGGCAAATTTGAATATATAATTTTTAAATACGAATAATTCTGTAACTAAGAAATGTTTGCAAAAACTTAATTTTTAGTTTTTTTTATAATACTATACATATTGTGATTTTATGTTATTGAATTAATAAGTTCCATTAATTTCCAAGTATTCACATTTACAATGGTACAAAATAAAACAAATAGTTCTAATAATTTTGTTATTCAAAAAAATAAATTGATATTATGTTAAAAGTTTGCATAAAGCGCGATTTACACAATGGCTAATTTGTAATCTTTTGATTTTTTTTAGTCAAAATAGAACGAGAAAACGATAAATAAACAAGAACAACAAACATGTGAAAGAAGTAGACAGAAATTTTATTATTTTTTTCCTTTTATAGTAACATGGAGCACAAAACATAAACAAATTTTATAGCAAATTTACGTGCGGGTTACTAATAAGATGATACGTGGAGTTCGATAAAAAGAATAATTATCGGAGAACAATAAATGAAAAAACGTGTGTTCTGTTGAAAATATTAAAATGAATAGAAAGTTTATTATACTATTATTTCCGTTATAAATATAAATAATAGTACATTTGAACATTGCCATAATTATAAATATCTTTCAGTACATTATTTATTAAATTATAAAAGTACTAAATTGGGTTATTAGTTTTACCCCCACTAGGACCAATTTTAATTAATAAATTGTAGTCCCATGCTATTGGAACAAATTACATGTTTTGTATTATATACTGCTTTTGTCATATTATCTGCAACCATGTCATTTGTAGCAATATATTTTAGTTCAATCTAACCGTCATTAATGTAGTTTCTAACAAAATGATGTTTGATATCAATATGTTTAGTCCTGAAACGATAACAATTTGTTGAAGCTAAATTCAAAGCGCTCTTATTATCACAATTGTTGTCGATGTTGGCACTTTATAATAATAAAGTTCCTTTTCTGAGAACTTTAACCACAATGCTTCTTGTGTTGCTGCAGTTATTGACATATACTCAGCTTCTGTGGTCGAGAGTGCAACTGTAGGCTGTTTTTTGGTGGACCACGAAACAGCACCTCCTTGACTAACGAACACATATCCAGTAACAGATCGTCGTTCATCAACATCTGACGCCCAGTCAACATCACAAAAACCAATAATATTTGAATTTCCTGATTTCTTAAATTCTAGTTTCGTATTAGCTGTACCCTTAAGGTATCTTAAAATTCTTTTGACAGCTAACCAATAAGTTTTACCAGGATTTTGATTAAATCTGCTTAATATACTTATAGCAAATCCAATATCAGGCCTCGAAACCTGAGATGCAAACATTATGCTTCCTATAGCCTCGTGGTAAGGAACATTTTTCATTTCTTCTCGTTCTTCATCATTTTTAGGGGACATTTCTTTACTATATTTTACAGCAACATCAATTGGAGTTAAAGCTGGATTACAATCAGCCATATTGAAACGAACTAAAATTTCTTTTATGTAATTTTCTTAGTCAATCGAAATTTTACCAGCTTGCCTGTCTCTAGTTATTTGCATTCCAAGACAATATCGAGCAATGCCTAAATCTTTCATTTTGAACTGTTTACATAAATCTTTTTTTAAACAATTTTTAAGTTCGGAATTATTCGAAAAAATTAAAAAATCATCCACATATACTGCAATTATCAAAATTTTGCCATCTCCATTTCATGGATCAGTTTCAGATATTAAAAAACCGCACTTAGTGTCTAATTTTGTATCCCAAATTCTACTAGCCCGTTTAAGGGGGGAAGTTCATGTAGAAGCCTCAAAATCGGTCAGTTTTTAAACGTATTTTTAAAGGTGATAAAATAATTATATTGTTTTGAAATTTTAACACAAGTTTATTTAACCTTTTAACAGTACAAAAAAAAATTTTTTTTTTTTCAAAATGGCGGCTCAGGATCATTTTTTGTCGGCTGCCTACGGCGCGAGGTCCCAAACTGCTGCATTTATCACTCTTAATCTATCGATCGGAAACAAAAAAATTGAAGTGTTTTCTTTTTATAAGATATTAACGGAAAGGATAAACCTAAAAAATTCAAAAAAAATAATAAAAAAAGTTAGAATTTAGGGCTATTTTTGTGATATTTTTAACCCTTAAAAAGTAATTAATCAACGCGAAATATCAAAAGTTTTAGGTTTATCCTTCCGGTAGTAATGTAGAGAAAGGCCTCACCAAATTTCAAACAAATCGGTCGATAACTTTTTGAGTTACAACACGAGCAGTTTTTAAAAATACAGTTTCGAGATAATCGCGTTTAAAGTTTTAGTTCAGGCAAATGACTAGTTTAAGTTACTCCATTCAAATAGCTATAACTCAGCAAATATTCGAAATTTTTCTTCCCCCTTTCGTCAGTACACGCTCAATATACCATATTTTCAAATTATCGAAAAAAAAAAAAATCGATTTTTTGAAAATTTTACATGGACTTCCCCCCTTAAGTCCGTTTTTAAGACGACATACATTCTGAGCATATACACAAAAGCCTTCTGGTTGCAGCATGTAAATTTCATCATCTAAATCTCCTTGCAAAAATGCTGTCACTGCATCCATCTGGTCCATGTCTAAATCAAGCTTAGCTGCCATCGCTAACAAAAATCTTATAGAAGTAAAACGAACCACAGGCGAGTACGTTTCCTCGTAGTCAATACCCTTACGCTGGGCACAACCTTTAATTACTAGTCGAGCTTTATGGCGACAAATTTTTCCATCAGAATCTTTTTTTGTTTTAAATACCCATTTACAATTAATTGGTTTTTTATTGCCGGGTAAGTCAGTCAAAACCCATGTTTTGTTTTCAATTAAAAATTTATATTCCTCCTTCATCGCATTCT